>CAOKZL010001826.1:0-276273 GCA_948472985.1 Iguana delicatissima
GACCAAAAAGCCTTTGCCAGCATTGCTCCGGGCTCATTCCACCAGAGCCGTGGTGACATCGGCAGCCCTCCTGTGAGGAGTCGACCTGCAGGAACTCTGCCGTGTGGCGACCTGGTCCCAGCCATCAACCTTTGTGTGCCAGTACAGACTGGACTGCCGGTCCCGTAGAGATGCCCGTTTCGGACGTGCGGTGCTGGCTTCCCTTCTTTGGGACTGACCCACCATCCAACCAGTAAGCTACACAGTCTCCTAGTGTGTGAGGCACAGAGACCACGAAGAAGAAGAAGAGGTTGCTTACCTGTAACTGTGGTTCTTCGAGTGGTCATCTGTGCCCTCACACGCACCCGCCCAGCCGTCCCCTCTTTCTCAGGTCCCTTATTTGCGGACTACAGAACTGAGGAGAGACTGTTGCTGGGCGGGTTGAGCATGTTCAGTACGGGCATGGGGGAGGGGCTCCCGCCAAGCTACTAAGTTCTAGAATCTTCCAAACGCTACCGTGCATGCGCGAAAGCTACTAGTGTGTGAGGGCACAGATGACCACTCAAAGAACCACAGTTACAGGTAAGCAACCTGTTCTATCTTATTTATCATGTTTGATTTAAAGCATGTATTCAAACACATTCAAAGCTTTAGTTAGAAATATTTTATAGGAATATTTTTAATGGAAAAAGAATAGCATATACTTCCTCCTTTACATTCGGTTAAAAAGGACTAACCCTGAGAGAACACTTTTTTAAAGCATACATATCTAAAAAGATTAGTATCTGACATAGCTTTTACCAACGGTGTAGCTTTCTTTTGCTGAGGTGTAACTATGGTATCTTCGGCTTCTCCCGCCCTCTACACTGCTTGTGATTTCTACTTTAAGTAGAGAAAAAACTGATTCAGTACAGCCAGTTGAACATTCTGTTTCACTGAAGAATGTATGGAAGTCTGTGGGTTCCTGCAATTTCTCACATTTTATCTTCACTACTTATACTTATGACTGGTTGAGAAGGAAGAGATTTTGCATAATAGAGACAAATTTAGCAGCACTTTTATTTTTTAGTCTATTGTCTTGAGCCCTAGAGTGTGTCAATGCTTATTCTGTAGAAGAATTACTGCAAATTTATCTCCTATATTTAGCCCATCTAATATAATTGTACAACAGGCCATATAGCAGTAAACACAGATACATATATATAAGGTGTGGATTTTTTTTCACGGAAAAACAACATTGGAAAATTTTCTGAAATGTTTTCAACCCCACATTTGTCAGGAGTCTCTCCCTGCCAGGCTGCAGCCAGGAAGGAGAGAGGTCAGGAACACTTGGGGAGTCTGAATATACCCAAACACCAAGAAAACACAAGCCGAGCCAGGCCAAGGTCAAGGTCCAGTCCAAAGGTTCAGGAGGCAGAGATCTGTCCGGAGGGTTTCAGGGAGCAGGAGACACAAAGATTGTGAGGGCTTGCTAATAATTTGCTGCAAGCAAAGAGCAGCCGCGCTGGCAGACTTAAATAGCCCCTGTGAGCAGGTGCTACTTGTTATTGTTTCCTCAGCCTAGTCCAAGCAGACTCCCTGTCAGCAGCCCGTTTTAGCCTTCTGCGTGACTGAGGGCTGATGGGCACAGCTGGCTGCAACTCCTCTGCATCACTTCTGGTTCCCTCTCTGTCATGAGCTGTCTGGGGCAACTCAGTCTCTGTTTGATCTTCCAGTGTGGGGGATGTTTGCAGGTTGACTTACTCACTCACTGGTTCAGCCTCGTGCACAATCAGTTGCTCTTCAATCACAGCGTCATCATCTGTCACATCTCTGAATGTGGCAGTGGGAGGATGTAGTAGATGAGAGTCAACATGCATACAACTGAGGAATGAAGGATGATATATATAAGGGGAAGAAGAAATGCCATCTGTTGGATGCACCCCAAAACCCTTTGTCTGATTCCCAGTCCCACAACGATCAACAACTGAATCCTACATTTTCACTTTTGGGAGGGATGAAAAATCACTCCGCAGGAGTAAATTTCTGCAGAAACGATAGATTATTTCATTTAACATCCCCCAGAGCCACCAAAATGCATCCCAAAACCCTAGAAGTTCGGATTGGCAGTGGCTTCCAGACATTTCTCAATCAGGAGATGCTACTAGGATGACACAGATGAAATTTGGACCCTAACAGTTGCCTGCTCCTGGTATAGATAATGGGGCAAGTTGCGGACTGATAGAAAGAGGTAGAATTTAGAAAGCAGCGGAGAAAACACACATGAGGATACCATGCACGTACGAAATTACCACTGTGCAGAATATATGCAGATCGAAAAGAGTGGAAGAAAAAATGAAGGCAGTAGAGATAAAAGATCAGTAAACCTTAGCCTGTTCTGGAAGTTCTCTGCTGTGAATGCTGTTGTCCTAGCATTTTTCTAAAATGAGAAGAACAGAGAATTGCTCTTGGTGACATTACTATTGAATATTAGCCTTGAAATGGAGAGATTGTATAAAAATTTCCTCTTTGGACTGAAGTGTTATTCTGGAGGATAACGCAGCAGAGAGCTATGTTGACAAACCTTGTTTCGTTAGTTTATGTTTTTTTTTATTGCAAACCTTCAACTATTAAGATAGTAAAGGATGCCAACTTGACCCATAACATTTTTCATCTGTATACAGTAATGCATAGTGGAAATACATCTTCCCAGCTTGTTGCCCTTTAGTACTCAACATAGTGATTTCTTTCGGTAAAATATTGAAAATAAATTATTCCAGATCAATCAAGCAACTCACGACCAGGCAGTGGTGTTGCAAACAGCTCTACAGAACATTCCCAATCCGACATCAGAATGCATGCTAAGGAACGTTGCAATACGCCTTGCACAACAAATATCTGATGAGGTTAGTGTGGTCTTCTTTGTTTCTGAAAAAGATCCTCTTCCAGTTCCTAGTACATGCAATAGTAATTTAGTTGCTAGATTTCAAGTGGTGGCTGGGGACCAGGAGAAAAGAAAATTGTACCATCATAGAAGCTCCTTCTGTATTATTTAGCCAGAATCCCATATTTCCTAATATTTTGGCTTATTTTCCTAAATTTACCTAGTTCTCAGGCTAAACCTAATCCACATTTTAAAATTAACTAGGATTGGTTTTTATTTTTCACACTCATTCATTTGTTGCTCATGGTGAGCCTTAGTGGTGATGGACAGCTGAATAACTTCTGGTCAGTCCAAAAGAATTTTATCTTGAGAGCTTCTGTCTCCCAATGGGACACATAGCTGACATTAGTCCTTGAGCATATACAGGAGGAGCCATTCCTTCAAATATATTGAAGTCCAGAGCCTATGTACTTGAAGATCTTGATCGCAAAACATGACCAAGGAGAAAAACATTAAGCAGCTGTCTTATGGCTTGCTCCTGTGACTGCTTTTCTTTTAAATAAAACAAAACAAGGGACTGTGTTGTGTCTACTTTACATCTGTTGATGGTGGCATATGGTCATCCCCTTTCTCATCTTTTGATTACTTGTTCCTATAGAAGGAGGGAAAGAGTGTCTATAAAATGAACCATATTTCAGTCCACACTTCGTATTCAGAAATTTTCAGGTTCTGGCTCTGACATACACGTTTAAAAATAGGATCACAGAGCAGGCCTCCAAACTGGCAGCATTTGTCTTGATGGAAATCTATTTTAACCGTGTATATGGGAGATTCCTATTTCCTATCTTCCTATGCAAGAACATGAGCTGCTAAGGGATGGCTTCAGAGTTGTATTTGTTCAAAAATATTAGTTTCTGCATTTTCATTCCATGTTTGTGCCAATGCCTGAAATATAAATAGTAGACTAATAATAATATTGTGTTCTCTTTGTAGGCTTCCAAGTATATTCCTGATATTTGTGTTATTAGGGCAGTGCAAAAAATAGTTTGGGCTTCAGGATGCGGATCAGTAGAGCTGGTATTCAGCTCAAATGAGGATATTAGTAAAATCTATGAGAAGGTAAGAAATATTAAGCAGCTTCTTCTCTCAAACTAATACTAAAAAGAATATTATTAAGAAATTTGGTGTCAGATGGTCTGTTCTGAAATGATAATACTTTTATACTGTTTTAAACTGTTTTCATTTTATAGTTTTGTCTTGGTAGAGATAATGCTGTATATCATTCAGCTTTATTTGAAAAATACATCAGTTACCTCGTTGATTGTAATTTACCTTGCAGTGATCTCAGTGTCTTTTGTAATCTCGTATCTCTGTGTGTTGAAATAAAAGATTACTGTTGAGTATTGCAAGAAACAGTTGCTCAGTTCCTCATCTAAACAGACATGTACTGCAGATATGCACAGAAATAAGTTTCACCCAAGAGTAGAACATCTGGCATCCATTCATTTGGACATTACTTGAATTTGCTTAAGAAACAAATGTGTTTGGGATATTGAGTGACAGATAAAACAGTTTTGGTGTTTACATCTTTTCTATCAGCCTTTTCATGAAACGTTACAGGCAGAATCACATCTATATGTGAAAGAAATCAGTATCCTTCCCATTCTCTGGACTGTGCAGTCACGTGGCTTATTTCCTCTCGTGCTAGAACAGAGACAGGAATCTTGTGATCTTGAGTTCTTTACCATCAACTCCTTTCTGACCTCTTTTCTGTATTGTTAAAGGATTGTTGCTGTTTGAAAAGCCTGGGAAACTTGTTAGAAGCTAGAGGAAACTGGGAAAATGTGGTTAGGTTGTACTGGTATAATGGATTTTTTAAAAGATGTTGCTGTAGGAGGGAGTTGGCACTAGTGAGTGCTGGAGCAGAGAAGCATCAGAATATATGTGTAATGTAATAATGCACACATATAGTTATATGATGTTGAAAGTGTTTATTGGCTGATGTTATCAGTAAAATGGAATAAAATATATCTGTGTATAAAACATTCTTTTATTATGGGGATACCGACTGGCTTCTTCAGACTGGGTGATTTCTTCATTTTAAAAAAATGGAATAAGTTTTAGTTGATATCAAGATGAGAATATTTTGAACAGGTCAGCAAATTGTGGCTGACTACGATTAGTGGCCAGGCACTTTTTCTTGTACCCACTTGTAATGACCATCCCTGCAACAAATTGTTGTATACTCAACAATTACAAAAAAACAATTTAGAAATCACCATATATGCTTATACCAAGTCATATTGTGTTGGCTGCACGGTATTGCCTAAATCTGTGCTGTACTGTACTTTATGGAACAGTTTGGTATTTGAGTAGCTGTTCCTTTTAAATACAGATTCTGAATGTGAGGATTATTAATCAATCCAGCCATCTAGTTGTGAAGATAAGATTGTCCTTTCCAAAGTTGTTGTATAAAGCACCTACGTAGTCCACACATGTAATTCAATTCAGTAAACTCTGAAAAGTTCATATGTGACCTATAACTAAAATTGGACATAGGGATTAGGAGCAAATTTGTAGGATTACATATTCTTTTGCTTCCACTTAGTGCGGATATCATCACCACCTCTCTCCACATAATGAGAGTGTTGTATGAAAAGAACAGGTTCCTCACCTGTAACTGTGGTTCTTCGAGTGGTCATCTGTGCCCTCACACACTAGGAGCTTTCATGCATGCGCGGTACCGTACAGAAAATTCTAAAGCTTAGTAGCTTGGCGGGAACCCCTCCCCCATGCCTCTACTGGGCATGCTCAGCCCGCCGAACAACGGTGTCCCTTCAGTTCTAAAGTCCGCCAATAAGGGACCTGAGAAAGAGGGGACGGCTGGGCGGGTGTGTTTGATGGCACAGATGACCACTCGAAGAACCACAGTTACAGGTAAGCAACCTGTTCTTCTTCGTGGTTTCTGTACCTCACACACTAGGAGACTTTGTAGCTTACCAGAAGGACGGTGGGTCAGGTCCTAGAGTACGGAGGCCAGCACCGCTCGTCCAAACCGGGCATCTCTCCAGGACTGGCAGTCCAGTCGATAATGGCAGACGAAGGTCAATGGCCTGGACCAGGTCACCACTCAACAAAGTTCTTGCAGGTCCACACCTCGCAGGAGGGCTGCTGAGGGTGCCACAGCTCTGGTGGAGTGTGGCCAAGGCAAGTCCAGTGGAGACTGCTTGGCCATCTCATAGGCAAGCAGAATTGTCTAGGCCACCCACTTGGAGAACCGCTGGGTGGACACCTTGTGGCCTCTGCGGCACTGACCGTAGCAGACAAACAGATGTGGAGTCTGTAGGCCGCAGTCCATTGTGTGTAGAAGGCCACAGCCCGACGGACGTCCAGAGAGTGAAGAGACCGCTCCAGAGGCGTCGTTGGGTTTGGGAAAAAGGGTTTGGTAGGATTATGTCTTGGTTAAGGTGGAAGTGGGACACCACCTTGGGCAAGAAGGAAATGTCCGGGCAAAAGGATATTTGTCACGATGAAAGACTAGGTACGGCTCGTCAACTCGAAAGAGCTGTCAGCTCACTGGCCCGTCTGGCAGAGGTGACAGCCACCAGGAAGGCAGTCTTAAGAGTCAGGAGCCTGTCATCAGTAGTGGCCATAGGCTCAAAAGGCGGTCGCATAAGCTGGGAGAGTACCAAGGACAGCAACCAGGGTGGCAGCGGCGGTGACATTTTGCTTCATGGTGGCATCCCTGAAGAGCGCTGCTGATGGAGAGCCTGGGGGTTGGTAGGCCATGATGGTGGAGAGGTAGACCTTCAAAGAAGGGAAGGTGAGTCCCTGCTTTTGGAGATGGAGCAGGAAGTGGAGCATGGTACCGAGACCGACAGGCAATACCAGCTCACCTTGCTCCCCAGAAAAGGAAGGGAACCGCTGCCACTTGTAGGCGTAGTTGCGGGGGGTTTTTTTCCTTCCTCCATGGTCAAGACGTCCTGTATAGCGGGGTCATCTAGGGCGTTATCCTCCATGCGTGCAGGGCCGGGGAGAGGGAGGTCAGGGTGGAGAACGCGACTGTCTGAGGGGGACAGCAGATCGGGTGCTGTCGATAGCCTGAGCAGTCGTCCTCGAGCGGCCTCGAGCAGAGGCACGAACCAGTGTTGCCTGTGCCAGTACGGGGCTATGAGGACGACATCGGCTCAGTCTGCCAGGATTTTGGGGCGACCACTCGGCCCAGGAGAGGAAATGGCGGGAAGGCGCAGAGAAACCCGTTGGTCCACTGGAACGGGAAGGCGTTGCCGAGGGAGCTCAGTCCCCGACCACTCTCGAGCAGTACCGGCAACACTTCACGTTCGATGCAGTGGCGAAGAGGTCGATCATGGGTTCACCCCAGCGGTGTTGTATGAGGTGGAACCCCTTTCCGCCCAAGGGACCACTCGTGGTGGGAGGAGGTGTCCCTGCTCCGCCATGGTGTTCTCCTGTCCAGCCAGAGGGGACGGCAATCAAATGGAACCCAAAGCAACACGCACCACTCCCAAAATGGAGAGCGATGGTGCGGAGCGTGGTGGAGGGGGTCCCTCCCTGCCTGTTGATGTAGCAGACGGCTGTAGTGTTGTCTGTCAAGATGGGGTTTCGTCTGCCCCGCGACCAGGTTGCGGAACGCCCTCAGAGCTTTCCTGATGGCAAGGAGCTCAGGAGCGTTGATGGGGAGCTGGTCTCGTCGCCAGCCCGGGGCCATCCCCGGACTCTGAGGTCGTTGCAGTGCTCGCCACCTGAAGAGGGAGGCATCTGTCGTGACCGTGAGTCGAGGAGTCAGCTGTGGGAAAAGGCATCCCCGACAGGAGGTGACGGTGGGATTTCCCCAAAAGCAGCGAGTGACGTACCTGCGTCGGGAGTCGGAGTCGAGCCCCTGGTTGTCTTGGAGCGGTTTGAAGGCTCTGACGAACCAGTGCTGAAGCGGGCGAGCCCCAAGTCTTGAGAGGTACGTGATGGTCGTGGTGGAGGCCATGAAACCCAAGGAGTAGCTGGATCCTCCTCGCCGATGTCATTGGGGCGTCGAAGATAGCCGATGGGGGCCTGGCGGAGGTTGCGGGCTCGCTCCAAGGGCAGGTAGGCTCTGGCCAAGATCGAGTCTAGGGTCGCTCCGATGAAGTCGAGCACTCTCGCAGGCTTGAGGAAAAAATTTTTCCCCGGATTGACCTGAAGACCCAGGCGGGTCAGAAGTGACAAAGTCTGGTGGATGTCCGAATAGAGCTTGGTCTTGCAGTTTGATCAACAGCCAATCGTCTAAAAGGGGAAGATGGTGATCCCCTTTTGCCCCCAAAATGAGAGCCCAAGGGGCCATACACTTTGTGAAGACCCTCGGCGCGGTGGAGAGGCCGAATGGCAGCACCCGATACTGGTAGGAGGTGCCGTCGATCGCAAACCAAAAGGATCTTCTGTGCTGTGGACGAATCAAGATGTGAAAATAGGCATCCCACAGGTCGATGGATGGGGAACCAGTCCCCCCCAATAAAAGAAGGGGAGGATCATCGATAGCATGACCATCTTGAACCTCCTGGGGCAGATGTATTTGCTCACCCCTTGGAGGTCTGGGTTTTGGGCTGCAGGGCCCCCGTCCGACTTCGGTATGGTGAAGTACCGGGAGTAGAAGCCGGTGGAAGTGGCCAAGGTCGGGACCTTTTTATTGTTTCCCTTTCGGGTAAAAGGGGATTTGGGATCTCTTCCAACAGCGCCGGGCTGGCCTGGGTGGAATAGAAGATGCCTCGTGGTGGAACACTTGAGAACTTGATGGTGTAACCAAGACGGACGATGGTGAGAACTCAAGAGTCCATGGTGATTGAGCGCCATTCGGCGAGGTGTTCGGCCAGGCTGGGACGATCTTTCAGGGCTGCTGGCAGGCGGAATGTAGGCTGCGGCGGCATCCTGTGCATCCCATCAAAATCAGGATTTGATTCCTGATGAAGACTTTCTCGAGAAGTCTGGCGGGTTTACGGGGGCCGACGTGAGGAGGACGTGGTGGAAGTCCTCGACGGTGCTGAACTAGGCAACCGCGGTTGGAAACTGGAGGAGGAGGATCACCTCCAAGCGGGTCTGGGGTTGAAGCTGCGGCGGGCCCTTTTGGGGCCCTACGGACCCCCCATCTTCTTGGCCATTAGCCGGGCCTTGACGATGTGGTCCATGGCCTCATCAGTTGGCGCATTGAAGAGCCCCTTGCCATCAAAAGGGAAAGGTTTCCCCAATCATTTCCGGGTACCCCCTGGAGGCTTGAGGAACGTAGCCAGGCGTAGCGGCGGAGAGCCATGGAACCCACCATAACACGGGCAGCGACCTCGACAGAATGTCTGGAGGAGAGGATCTGCTGGGTTTGCGAGTGCTACCGTCTCGTTGTAGAATTGGTTGGCACTCGCTCTGTTCTCCTCTGGAACAGTGGGGGGTATTGATGAAAACTTGTCGAACAGGTTTCCCGGGGGTACGCCCGCCAGACATTCCTGGGTATTCGACACTTTTCGCTATCAGGGAGGAGGAGAAGAAACTCCTCCTGAAAGTGTCAAGCCGACATCCCTCTCTGTCGGGCGGAGTCGTGTGAGGGCCCGGGGCCCTCCTTTGGTCTGTGCGGACTCAACCACCAGTGAGTTAGGCTGAGGATGGTTGAAGAGGAAGTCGGGGTTCCCCCTGAGTGCACTACAAATGCTCAAGCCGGTGTGGTTGGGGTGGGCGGAAGCAGGCTGGTGCCAGGGATGTTTGAGGGCCTCCATCAATGCAGGCAAGAACAAAATGGAGCCGTCGAGGGTGGACGAGTGTCCACATAATGAAAGACGGGGTCCTGCACCGTCGGGGCGGGGTTTCCCCCACCAGGCCCAGAGCCGCCGACATCCAGAGGAGGATATCTGAAAATTGCCTCACATCTTCAGGCGCTGACTCTGGTGCTGGGTCCCTCAAGGCCAGGGGTGGTGACTCATGAGACTCTGGTGTAGACTCCTTGGAGCCCGACTCGGACTCGTAATTCTGCGACGATGCTGTGAAGGGGAAAAGTCCGGTGATCTATTCGTTGACTGCTAGGGGACGGACGCCCGGGGAAGGGGACCGATGGGGAACTGTCGGAGTGGCAGAAGTGGGGCCGGGCCCCGGGGTGGAGGGGGCTTTGAGCCCGATGGATGAGAGGTCGCGGATCTTGTGGAGGAATATCGCGGGGACCCGGGGGTTGTACAGCCTGAGGGACCGTGGTCAGCGCGGTCGTCTGTGTGGGAATGGCCTCCGACATCGGGCGAGACACCGTAGATGTTATGCGAGGAGGTGGAGAGACCACCTGGTAGTGGGACATGCGTTCACAGGATTGAAAGGGGGATGGTGATCGTCGTGGCGAGCGTGATGGAGAGCACTCATGCTGCGAACGGTAGTCCCCATGTGACGTCGAGCGGGAGCCCCGGGGGCGACCACTGCCTCACATCGGGATGAACCCGGGCCCGAAAAGGCGAGAAGACTAAACAGTGGTTCTCAACCTGTGGGTCCCCAGATGTTCGGGACTTCAGCTCCCAGAAGCCCCAGCCACTATGGTCAGTCTCAGGGCTTCTGGGAGCTGAAGTCCACAAACATCTGGGGGACCCACAGGTTGAGAACCCCCTGATTTAAAATCCCCGGGGGGCTCTCCAGGCGTACTCATGTCCGTATCTCATAGTGTATGACGTGGAAGAGTGGGGCGAATCTCGATGAGGCACCGACCACCCACGGTAGGCTTCTCAATAGCGTGGGGAAGGTTGTCTAGCCCTGCGCTCCAGATAGTCACCACGTTCCATTTGTTGTTCAGGGGTGGGGCCCCCGGATGGTGTGGGGATGGCTGCCTTACCTGGCCTCCGGGGCCCCGGGGAGGGCTTCTACCATCAGATCCTTGGGATGGTCGCACGGGCTGGGGAGCTGTCGGAACATCCTCCGGACCCGGCACCATTTCAGGGCGTCCGGGTGGAGGGACCGCGGCTGTAAGCTCAGGCAGTTCGAGTTGTACCACTGAGCCAGTGGTCTCATTGACGTCGGAAACCTCCAAGATCTCCTGGGGTTTCGATTCCCCTCCGGGGGCGACGTGGAGTTGAGTCGGAGGAGGAGTTGGAGAAGCCAACTAACCGGAGAGCCGAGCTTCTCCTTCTTCCTCTTTCCCCAGGCTCCGAGGTCGCCGGACGCTTACGTTGGGCCGCTGTAAGCGTCTTCACCAGCTTGGCGCCCTGTGAGCCCGCAGGGGCCTCCCCTTTATGAAGCCGACGAGAGCTTAGGGATCCTCGGTAGTGAAGAGGCCCTATGGGACAGTACCCCAGCCTGGTACCGCCGGAGTCACCAAATCGACAGCCGCCGAGTCTGGTGGAAACCCTGGTTGTAGGGCGGCTCAAGGAAGGTTTTGACATCCTCAGGATGGACAAAAGGGCGAGTCTTGTGATGTAAAGCTGCTCCCCCGCAGAAAGACTTGTGGCACGCAAAAACGGTTCCCCAGAGTCTGAGACGTGAACTCCCTTCAGATTGGGCAGGCCTGGGGTTATGTGCCTCACCCAAACACAGGAGAAACTGGCTGTGTCCGTCTGAAAAAGGGGAACCTTGCGACCACACTTTTCACAAGGCTTAAACAAAGCCGACATAGAAATTAGGAGGAGAATAAGAAATAAAGATTTGAAGACCGAAGATGAAGACGGGGGTGGGAGTTTGGCGGGTCGTGGTAGAAATTCCAAAGGAACAGGAACAAAACATCGAAATACCAAGACCAGTCCAAAAACCAAAGCTAAAAACCGTGATCCAAATCCAAATCGAAAAGCAGAAAGATTTACCAAAAAAAAAACGCCAAAGAAAACAGCACCAAGCTCAGAACCTCTGTATGCAACGGTGGACGAGAAAGAACTGAAGGGGGACCGTTGTTCGGCGGGCTGATCATGCCCAGAGAGGCATGGGGGGGGGGGTTCCCGCCAAGCTACTAAGCTCTAGAATTTTCCGTACGAAACCCCGCATGCGCGAAAGCTCCTAGTGTGTGAGGCACAGAGACCACGAAGAAGAACCCCGGAATCCCTGTATCATGGTCTGTAGCCACACAATATAATTCAACAGTCCTCTTCCAGTTATTAGTAAAAGTTTGAATAGTGTATTTTAATCAGGTGTTACTGGTGTTTTTCATATTGTAGAAAATATCATTTTTATTCTCAGTGCTGCATTGAGGAGCTAATTAAGGATATCTCTCTGTATGTATCTTGTACTAGTTATTTTTTATTGATATTTCAGACTAATGCTGGAAATGAACCAGATGCAGAAGACGAACAAGTTTGCTGTGAAGCACTTGAAGCAATGACCCTTTGTTTTGCCTTGATCCCAACAGCACTGGATGCACTTAGTAAAGAAAAAGCATGGCAGACATTTATCATTGATTTGTTATTGCACTGCCATAGCAAGTAAGTGATTTTAATTTAGCTTTTTCTGTTGAGATGTGTTAATATGATGACCGTAGATGTCCAGCATGTGCATCAGTTCAAAATAACAGCTGCTGGACTGTGGTTTCTTTTGTCCATTTTATCACTATATCATAATGACTATCACTGTAGGTGAGGTTATTTTACCTTGTATTTGTTTCATGCCCTTCTTTTTCATGAAGAAGCTCAATGCAGCATCTCCAGATGTATCCCTGCCTCTTATCCTCTCAGAAACTAGATTAGCGTAAGATTTGGTGGTTGGTTCAGTATCAGCTGGAGGTTCATGGGTGAGTGAGGGTGTTGAAACTAGTGTTAATCTGAATTTTGAACCACCACAGTATCTTTAATTTATTTGTTAGTCACGGTTTGGCTAAAGCTACCAAGAAAGAAAACAATAAAATACAGTAAATATTAAAGAAGGGGAAAATGGTATTTGTGTGCATGTTCTTGTATGTGTGCATGCTGCACGATGAAACCAGATGATACTTAAAGCGTGATGATTCAGGAAGTGTTAAACAAATTAAATGCTATGTATTTTGTATGTAAGATAAGTGCTATATACTTTCTTCCATGTAGCAATTGTTTTTTGCCCAGAGCCTCTGGAAAAGGGAAAGATAACATCTCGGCTGTATACCTTTTCTGCTTGTTTTCTTGATGAATACTTAGTAAATTAGCCATCATTTCATTTCACTGGCATTTGTAACTAGCTTCCACACATATGTGCATTATTTAGTATTGGAAGAAACAGTTTTTTACTTTATCTCTCTGACGTGTAAGACAACATATATATAGAAATTTTTGCTAATGTGTTCTTTTCCTACAGTAGGAGGTCCTGCTGAGAACAAGAGACAGTAGAAGTCAGTAACTAAAATCAAGGAATTGCCTTTTGTGAGAATTGGCATAATGTTAAATAACATCTGTGACTGTAATCTCAAAATAAAATTGCAGACTATTCTGTGGATTCTGCAGTTATAAAATCTGGTTATGCTGTATAAAATGTTTCATTTATTTTTTTTTAACCACCGAGTTTTTTAGTAACAGATCTATTTCTGGTTAAAATTTTCAGAACTGTTCGTCAAATGGCACAGGAGCAGTTCTTCTTAATGGCTACCAGATGTTGTATGGGCCAGAGACCTCTTCTTTTCTTTATAACTCTGTTATTTACTGTATTGGGGGTAAGTTGATTAAAACATGCATTTCTGTTCTTGTATTGTGCAAGAAATAAAGATGGTTTATTTCACTTCCCAAACACAAGAGATTTTCTTTCAAATATCTCTGTGCTAGTAACAAATGCATGAAATGCATAAAATTTTATATGACAAAAATTATCTGCTTTACATAGTTCACTGTTACTTTCCTTCTGTTAATTGTATTCAGTATGATGAACTTCCTAGGGGATAATATCTCTGTTCAATGAAGGGAACGGGAAAAAATTAGATGGTCACATATGGCAGACATGCAGATTTAGTTTGCTGTGTTCAAGTGCTTGGTAACTATAGATGCAACTTCTCACAGTGCTGTCTTTTGAGGCATTTTTCTATATAAAACTGAAGCTCATCTTAAAAAATTATCATGATTGAAATATGGTCCTGAACCCAGTTGTGTCCTTACACTGGGTCATTTTCTACTGTGCAAGTAGCTGGATATTTGTGGAAAACAACACAATTGTGTGCATGGTTTTTTGGGTCATGGCAAGTCGCTGTATGTTTTTGATTGAGCTAGATGATGTAACTGCCTCAGAATGCATTAGAATGTAAGGAGGCACTGAGATGGGTGCCTACTGCCGATGTGACTCCCTTTCTTGGCAGCCTTCCTTTATGCCTCTCCTCTCCCTTCTCCCCTCTGTTGTGCAGGCCAAGGCCGAGATGTCAGCTGCTCCAAATGCATACCTGTATTTGAAGTAGACCCAATAAGACCTGTAAAGAAGGCAGCTAATAAGCCTGAGATGACAGCATTGAGAACAAGTAGAAGGAATAGGTGTAGCAGTAGCAGCAGCAGCAGCAGAAACTGGCGGAAATAGAGGGCAAAGTGGCAGTAACAAGGTGTATATATGGGCAGAGAATGCCACTGCAAATATACAGGCAGTGGCAGTACTTTCCCCACATCAAGCTGCAATACCTTTTAGACCGCTACTGGCTTTCAGAGTGTATATAGTTCAGTACAGCTGCATAAGTAGAGCTTTTTGCTCCATCAGTTTTGAATTAGTTACAGAAACAAGTTGGATATGCTTCATGAAATATGGTTTTTCAGTGTGGTCAGTTTCTGTGCGCTTGAATTAGCCTAGATATAATGATCAGAACAAAATGTTTGTCAGGATATGATAATGAGAACAAAAACATTTGCTGACAAACCTCTCACCAAACAAAGGTGAGGTAGATTATAAAATTTATGATAGAAGGAAAAATGAAAACTTTTACAACAAATGGATGAGTTTCCTTGTGGGGGAAAAGCCACTTACAGTCTGTGATGGAGTTCAGCCTTCATGTATAAACCTGTCCTGGTGAAATTTTAGTTCATTTGAATGTGCCATATTAGATGCTTGTCAATCATTGGAGGTGAAATTGTTTCTTAAGTAGTTATATGGCACCCTCCCTATATGCAGGAGTTCTGTTCCAGAAACTCTTGCATAAAACAGAAAATGCAAATACTCTGTCCAGTTATTGTCAATGCACTGCACTAGTGTAGGCACACACCCAGTTTGTCCATTTATGATAATTCGACATGAGGCTTCATGTGACCTCTCATTCATGTGTGCTGAGGTCATGTCAGTAGAGGGATCGCTGTATCTAAAAGGTACTGAAATCCTTAAATTTGTTAACTAGTTACAAGCTTCTAAAAGAGTTGCTACTTTCTTACACAATTATACAATACAAATTATATTAACAGAACTAGGTCTGTTTACACCTGTTTACATCATGAGGCATAATGTAACAGAATACATGATAGCATGCAAGGTGCTTTGAATTGAAGACTTAGAATAGCATCCTGTGAAAGAATGATGTTGCAGGATATTCCCAGTCTCTGGTCTATGGGGAAGCACCCAGGACACTTTCTCAGACATGCAGGGACCCTCAGGAAAGGTCTGGAATATGTTGGAGAGGTTGCATTGGGAGTGGGGAATTGCCTAAGGATTGGACCAGTGCAGCTTGTTTGAAACATCTTGGCTTTATACAGAGTTGTCAATTTCTAAAAATCTTTATTATATTGTATTCTTAAAAAGAAAACCTTCATGTGTTCTGTAAAAGACATTCTGTGCTGTTACCATTAATGCAAATATTTTTTCAAAATGGCTTATTATGTCTTTTTTTTTTTGTAGAGTACTGCGCGGGAGCGTGCTAAGCATTCAGGGGATTACTTTACTTTGTTGAGACATCTTCTTAATTATGCATACAATAGTAATATTAATGTGCCCAATGCTGAAGTTCTGCTTAATAATGAAATTGACTGGCTTAAAAGGATTAGGGTAAGTTTTTGTTCTGTTAACTTTGCTGATTGCATTCTTTCTTTAATTGTTTATGTTGGCTTCATTCAGGGCTGAACTGGTCAAACAGAAAGGCTGAAGAAATCTTTCTATTTAATAGATTATAGCAGTAGCAACTAATAATAAAGACATGTTAGCATATGTCTGAATGTTCTTTTTTGTTAGGATGAAGTGAAAAGAACAGGCGAAACAGGTGTAGAAGAAACTATTTTAGAAGGTCACCTTGGAGTAACAAAGGAATTATTGGCATTCCAAACCCCTGAAAAAAAATACCATATTGGGTGTGAAAAAGGAGGTGCTAATCTCATTAAAGTAAGTAACTATTGTATGGAAAACATTAAATTATTGTGAAGCCAAGTGATAAGCTTA
The DNA here is from genome assembly GCA_948472985.1 of Iguana delicatissima. NCBI lineage: Eukaryota > Metazoa > Chordata > Lepidosauria > Squamata > Iguanidae > Iguana > Iguana delicatissima. The sequence goes on from CAOKZL010001826.1 coordinate 16,118, forward strand.
AGAGGAACTGGTGAACTGGCATAGGTTGTTCTGGTATACCTTGAATTAAATTTTGAGTCATTCTGTTTCCCTTGAATTGTTTATAGAGTAAAAGAAAGGTGTTTATGTAGGATGAAAATATTCCATCTGTTGTAAATTATCTTACCTTGGTAAAGGAATAGTCATGACAACAGCAAATGCTTTGTTGAAAGGTAAAGCACTGGGTACTTGTCTTGGCACGTATCTTTTCATTTTTTGTTTTCCCCCAAGTGTTTGCTCTGAGCCGTGTGCTATATGTATAGCTTCTGGGTTATATCTAAATTAATGCTGAATTTTTCCCTTCTCTTTCAGGAGCTAATAGATGATTTCATCTTTCCAGCCTCTAATGTTTATTTACAGTACATGAGGAATGGGGAATTGCCTGCTGAGCAGGCCATACCAGTTTGTAGTTCCCCAGCCACCATTAATGCTGGATTTGAGTTGCTAGTAGCACTGGCAGTGGGCTGTGTCCGAAACCTCAAGCAAATAGTAGATACTTTGACGGAAATGTATTATATAGGCACTGCAATAACTAGTATGTATTATTTCATAACTTACATTCTGTGTTATATGAAGTGTGCATATATTATGTCATGAATATGTTATAGAATTGAAGCATTCCATGTACCTTCTTCATTTTTAAAAAATATTTTTTGCTTTGTCAAAAATGTTTGTATGTCTCCTTGAGATGACTGCAGAATGTATGAAGTATAGTTTCTGAGAGAAGGAGTAAACAGAGAATTAGGATTTTTGAATGCATGTGAAGTTCTGCAGGGGTGTTCTTCAGAGTTTCTTTTGTTAAAGGCTCCCAGTATTCTTGAGTGACCTTTTTGGAAGACCCCAGAGACTACAGTAGGAAAGGGAAGCTCAAGGGCTATAGATCATGGATGGGTGCTCCTTTGTGCATGAAGAAATTCCACCCACAACATTTTGGATTTGGCTCCATGTATTTATAGGCTTATTCTATGTAGAGCAACAAAAATGATTTATGAAAATAGCAAGAATGCAAATAAACTTCAAATAAATTTAATAAATAGAATGAAAATTGCTTTTTAGTTTTCAGTATGTTGTCATTGTGGACATTATTTTAACTATATTCAAATATGAAATTGATTTATTTGGATTTTTTTTATAAGACTTATAATTGTAAGCATATGTTATTGCAGATATGTTCCACTAATTAAGGACTAATGTATTGAGTAATGCTGCATTTCCCAGTGACAGTTCAAGAAGTTCATTATTCTGTTTGGAAATTTTCTAATGCATTTGATCTCTTCTAGCTTGTGAAGCACTAACAGAATGGGAATATTTACCACCTGTTGGACCACGACCACCGAAAGGTTTTGTAGGTTTAAAAAATGCTGGTGCCACTTGCTACATGAATTCTGTCATTCAGCAGCTGTATATGATTCCTGCCATCAGGAATGGAATCCTTGCAATTGAGGGCACAGGCAGTGATGTAGATGATGATATGTCTGGAGATGAGAAGCAAGACAATGAGGTAACATTTGTTATACTACTGTCACATTTTTAAACATTAGTACTATGTTTTTTTCCCCCCATAGTGTTGATTTTAGTGTCCTTCATTCTCAGTGTGTTTTGTGCCAGTTTGTGTGGTGGTATGTGGTTGGCCACACTAAAAATCAGCATGAGACCCCAACTTCTATTTTCTATGTGTTCTGTGCTTTTCTTTCAGATTCTTGTAGTATCACTGATTTGTTACCCTTTTGAGTTGAAATTCTTTTCTGGCTTTCACAAATAGCATCAACATGCTGCCTCCATTCCTTTAGTTTGTTTCTCTTTAATCCATTTCTACATTGTTTTAAAATGTTTTTATATTGTATTTAGCAGTAAGCTTTCTTAGTGATAACGCAAACCTTCTTGGTTTTTTTTTTTTTACATCAAGCAGCCACTTTCCTGAGATGAAGGATAATCAAAATTTCAAACTGTGGTTTACAGCTTACATGTAACTTGGTAGAGGCATAACATTAATGTATGGAAAAGGAAAGGGTAATTTTAAGAGGAGTGTAATCTAAACTATGGTTCTGGAAACATTGACTCAATCATCTTCTAATGATAATTCAATTCTTTATGAGAATGAAGAACTATAAGCCATGATTCTTTTCCCCGTTTATTTGTTTGTGCATAAATTTTGCTTACTTCTTTGTGCATATGCTGGAAACTTCTAAGTTGTGACAGATCCAAATTAGGACCTCCAAACCACTGCTTTAATGACAAGTTTTCACAAACAGTAGCTTGGCAGAAACTTGTTTGTTTTAGTTTGTTCTATCTAGAAGTGGAATTTCCAGTTTCAACACTTGTGTGAAAAGGGTAAAGAGAGTGAGTGGTTATTATGCAGATGCTCACAGCTGCTTGGTCTTGTGGTGACAAACTCATTTATCACCATTTCTAAATCAAGCGTTTTGTCTGCACCAAACACTATTGTACCTCTTTGCAGGTTAATTTACAGTGGAAAAACTACATAAGGTGTAATGTTAGTAAAATGAAGCCGTCTGAATTGGCATTAAAAGGAGGGTGTTATTTGTCATTTTCAGATATTTTAATAATTCAGCTCTGTTGTGAAGGGCCCAAATAATAAATGGTAGTAAATTATCTTGATATACATATTCTAAACACTTGTGCAAGTATAGTGAGAACTACTCTCCTTAAACTTAGTTTTTTTTGTAGAGAGGTATAAACGTCAAATATATATTGCAAATTTGCTAGTCAAATACTAGAAGAGCACACATCTCTAAATTACAATTTCATTTTGGAATATATCTGGATTCATTTGCAGAGAGGGGACTGCAGCTTTATCTCCACAACACCTCTTTCTCCCTCATTGAGCATTTTAAAGAAAAACTGTGTTGTTTGTGCTCATCTGTCATGTGAAACACAGCGATTCTGCTTCTAGACTGCAGCATGTTTATGTGTTGTGGCCCATGTGTAGCACAATGTCATAATAAGAAAGATGCTGAGAAAGCTGGGGAAAATGTGTTTTATTCTAGCACAATGATCGTCCCTGTAGAAATCTTAAGGTCCTGCTTCTCCATGGAATTCTAAGTTGCCTACCTGGGTTTGGAATGATAACTGCTGCCATAGATAGCTGAGAATCTTTATGGGGAAGGTTATCCACATGTACCCACATTTTGTCTTTCACAGTTAACACTTTTGGGCTTTATAAGCAAGGTGTAATATCCGTTTTCATTTTTATTTGTTTATTTTATTGTCTTTGAGCATACAATCCATATAATGCTACTTTTTTTTTTTTGAAGAGCAATGTTGATCCACGAGATGAAGTATTTGGCTATCCGCATCAATATGAAGATAAACCAGCTTTAAGTAAAACAGAAGACAGAAAAGAATACAACATAGGTGTATTAAGACACCTTCAGGTCATCTTTGGTCACTTAGCAGCTTCTAGGTTACAGTACTATGTACCGAGGGGTTTTTGGAAGCAATTCAGGTAAATGAGAAGTTCCCTTATGTTGAAGTATGTTTATGTAATGTCTTATGATAGAAGCAGCGTGCATTTAATGAAATGCAAGGGAATGTAATATACTCTCTCGCATAAAGAGCTTAATATATTCCTTTTTAACTAATCGGGAAATAAGATAACAGAATCCAAAGAACAAAATGTTACTGTGTTTAGATGAAGATATCACCATGTTATATTAAGTTGTCTTGGTTCCTGTGCAGCTTGAGTCCAATGCAGGAAGAAAGGTGGGATGGAAAATAAATGTATTGAACAGCTCAGACATGACCCCAGTGCATAGGATATGGATGTGGCAGAGGAAAAGGGAAAGGCTAAAGTTCATTCACCCTTCCTTCACTGTGTGGAGAACCATGGATGAGGAATTCAGCTGGTGTGCAGAAATTCCTCTGTGAGAAAGACTTATGCATGTATGCCGTTTATTACAAAAATAATATGGACACCGGATTCTGAAATTGTAGCTTCTTTGTGAAACAAAACTGACCTCTTCATGCTTAGTGGTTTCTGCAATATTGGAGAAGCATTTCAGGTGACCTCCAAAGAAGAAGGGAGGGTGAAGAATTATTTGAGCTTGGAGAGAATTTACACTACTAATAGAAAGAGATGTCTCAGTGCTTTGTCTGTTTTTAATTTTTTAAAAACGTTTAAAAGTTGGCAACTTAGGTGAGGTGTAGCTGCCACAAACATTTCTCAGAGTGCTTTGGGACAAAATACTAGCATCCTCTTGTGTGGACGTTCTAGCATCATTCCCTGGGTTATTCTAGAAAGACAGGATGTGGCAGTGCAACCAGAGCACTGCTGCTGCCACTACCCTGCTAAAGCCATCACTTTTTTAAAAAGTTTAAACATAAGAACTCCTCCCACAAATGTTTACTTATTCTGGTGGTTGAATCATGCATGCTCCCTATCCCAAATGTTTACCTCCAATTTGTAAGTTATTATTGGAGTGAGAAATTGTGAGATGGATGCTTATTTCCCTCCTTAATTATTCAGTCACATACAGCACATTTGAAGATCGGAGCAGAATTATAACATGCAAATCCAGTTATAGAAAATGTCTGTAATGCTTTTGTAAGCTGCTTGCATTTTTTCTTCACACTACTTGCCGTTGTGTTACAAATTTATTCTGGTTGTATTATCAGAGAATTCTTTTCCATTTTAGACTTTGGGGTGAACCTGTAAATCTACGCGAACAGCATGATGCTTTAGAATTTTTTAATTCTTTGGTGGATAGTCTAGATGAAGCTTTAAAGGCCTTAGGTCATCCAGCAATGTTAAGTAAAGTTTTGGGAGGCTCCTTTGCTGATCAGAAGATATGTCAAGGCTGCCCACATAGGTAAGTCTTACATCATCTAACATAGAAGTATATGTATCTTTCTCATGGAACAAAAGCCTGTTAAAGTAGTAATGGACATTGGTCTAAAATATGCTTTAATATGCCCTGGAACTGTACAGCAACCATTCTCTGGATGGTGTAAAGAAGTACAGGTATATCTCAATTAGCAAAATAGATGTGTTCCTGGGCATTACTTCTTTAGCAGAAACTTTGTGCCAGAGTCAGAAATAACATGGAAAGAGTAGAAATAGATTCCTGCCAAAAAAAACAAAACAAAAGAACCACCAAACAAAAAAAGCAATTCAATAAGTTTTAGCGAACTCTTTATCCAAAACTAATAATATGCGCATGTGAAATGAAAAAAAAACCCCAAAACAGCCTTTTTTAGCCTTTTAGAGACCACTTGAAAGCTTCTTCCAAAAGGGATCCAAGGATAGTTTTTTTTCTTTTACCACTCTCCATCTTTCTTATGATTAGATCTGTGTCCTTTTAAAAAAACATACTAGAGGAGCGGGATTATCTGTTTCCCCCTTTTGCATGCTCAGCAAAGAATTCTGGAGTCCGCTGCTGTTTGCGTTCTCTATTGTAGGCATGCATACTGGAGGTAGGGTCCCCCCCTCAAGCCTACTTAGCTCTAGAACATTCTAGGCAGTGCTCTGGGTGTATGAATTCCAAACAATCTCTCAGGGAACCACAGTTACATGTAAGCAACCTGTTCTTACTCTCCTGTTTTTTAAATTGAGGCATTGTGGCTGTTTGTTTGCATGGGACTTGATGTGAGTCTGAGACTGCTGCTTTCTCCTGTGTCAGTGGCAAAAATTAAGAACTGTAATGCTGAACTTTGCAAGTGGCACTAAACTACTTTGCAAAAGAAACCCCAAAGTCCTCTTTTAACATTTAGATAAGTCCCACATTTTGGGAGGAGGGGAGTGATGTAAGCGTGAATAGTTTGCTTATGGTGGAAGATGTTAATAAAACAAAATTCATTGTTTTAATAGATCTAGATTGTGTTATATGCTCAAAAGCTATAGTGTGAGAAGATTATTATATAGTTGTATAACCATATGAAGAAAATTCTAAATGCTTATTTATTGAAAGCCTTTGATATTGTGTTAATATTTAATACTGTGGCTCTTTAAGAGTAATCAAAGTCTTAGAATACTTTTTGTTAACTGCTGTCAAGTCAACTTTGACTTATGATGACTCTGTGAATGAGAGATCTCCATGTCACCCTATCAGCATCCCTGCTCAGGTCCTGAAACTCAGGGCTGTGGCTTCCTTGACTGAGAGTGCTTATATATACATATGTATGTATATGTGTGTGTGTGCGTGTGTGTGTATTTAGCACCATTAGTGTACGGGGTGTTTTTACATGAGCTGTTTACAATTAATTTGAAAGTTCCCTGCTCTCAGGGTTACAGTGTAAAAAGACATGACACACAAAGAATAGGGATATGCCATTGGGGAGGGATTAAGTTCAGCAGATACTGGCTTCTCTTCTCTCCCTTAGAGTCCAGAGCAGTGGCAGTTGGAATGGAAGGAAAATTTCAGATTATTCTGTTGACTATGAAGTCAACAGTACAACCGGATATAAGGACTGACTTGCCTTATTCTAAGACTTGTTACGATACAGACAGGAAGCTCAATAGTTGTCATATGCATTCGTACCTGTTACTCTTTACCAGTACTGATAAATTCATATTGAGAGAGTCTGAGAGAAGTTAATAGGAGTGAACTGATAAATGAAATCTGTTGTTTTCTTTCTCCTTGAATTATCACCATAAAAATAAATACACAAAATAATTATTTGGTAGTCCATAATGTACATCTGATAGAAGACTTTATATTCCTTCATACCCTCACATTAATAAAGAACTTAGCTGCTCTACCTAGGTATACATGATCTGTTTTTAGTGCACATTTTGTAGTATTCCCAAAGTCATTAATAGTGCTTCACAATATGCATATTTTCTTAAATTTGGAAGATTACTAGTTCAGCATGTTTCACCCATTCTTCCACATCTGTAGGTACGAATGTGAAGAGTCTTTTACAACGTTGAATGTAGATATAAGAAATCACCAAAACCTGCTTGACTCCTTGGAACAGTATGTCAAAGGAGACTTACTGGAAGGTGCAAATGCGTATCATTGTGAAAAATGCAATAAAAAGGTAACTCTGAAATATAGAATACTTTCGTTTTCAAATGCTCAAGACTCAGTAGCACTTCATAGTTCAGAAAGACCTATTATTTCAGATGGGCTTCATTATATAGGAAAATTAAGAGCTACAGTTTGTCCTAATTAATAGTCACAATTCAAGATGACTACACACCAGTCATCTTCACTTTATTGTGATATCAAGCCTGTCTTTGATATGGAGTGCATATCTAAGGAGTGCATATCATATTGAATGACTTCACGCTTTCTAACACAATGACATAGGTGTTGCTTCTTTTTTCACTTAATAAGGAATACGTGAATATTTTGGTATGAATAATTTACAGAGATGGATGCTGTAACATACAAATCTTTGATTCTTAGGTTGATACAGTGAAGCGCTTGCTGATTAAAAAGCTGCCTCCAGTTCTTGCCATCCAGCTAAAACGATTTGACTATGACTGGGAAAGGGAATGTGCAATCAAGTTCAATGATTATTTTGAATTTCCACGAGAGTTGGACATGGAACCTTATACTGTGGCAGGAGTAGCTAAACTAGAAGGGGATGATGTAAATCCTGAAAACCAGCTGATACAGAATGAGCAATCTGAAAATGAACATTCTGGAAGTACAAAATACAGACTGGTGGGTGTGTTGGTACACAGTGGACAAGCCAGTGGTGGACATTATTACTCTTATATTATTCAGAGGAATGGTGGAGATGGTGAGAAAAACAGATGGTATAAATTTGATGATGGTGATGTAACAGAATGCAAAATGGATGATGATGAAGAAATGAAAAATCAATGTTTTGGTGGAGAATACATGGGGGAAGTATTTGATCATATGATGAAGCGCATGTCCTATAGACGTCAGAAGAGGTGGTGGAATGCTTACATCCTTTTTTATGAACGTATGGACACTGTAGACAAAGATAATGAACTAATAAAATATATTTCAGAACTTACCATGACCACTAAACCCCATCAGATTAAAATGCCATCTGCCATTGAGCGAAGTGTACGAAAGCAAAACGTACAATTCATGCATAACCGAATGCAGTACAGCCTAGAATATTTCCAGTTTGTAAAGAAATTACTGACTTGTAACAGTGTCTACCTGAATCCTCCTCCAGGTCAGTATTTGAATATTCATAATAAAATTAATTGGTAGGTGTTTGTAGAAGTACCTCACTTTTACATTTTTCATACTTTTGTGTTTTGTTTTAAACTCAAGTTTATCTGTTTAAAAATACTGTTTTTTCTTTCATTGTTTTCAAAATGCCAACAACATTATTTTCTAATACATAAAATGAGGATAAGAGATCAAATCCATTTATTTGTTAATCAACATTATCTCTTATTTGACTTTATTGCTGCTCTGCATTTTGCTAAGATTTTTTTCTCCAGCATTTAGCTGGGAAACATAATAACCAGATCCTGATACCTTAAGTGAAATGCTATGATGCAAATTGTACATTCAGACATACTACAAGTACGGATCTAAAAGTCAGCATAAACTATCAGCCAATATTGCAAAAGAAAGGAGTGTCTTTGGAAGATGAAGTAGACTTGTCAGTTTTTAGTAGTGATAAATTATATGAAATAAGCAAAAATAATATGCTGTATTGTTTCCAAGCAGTATCATAGCATCTTCTGTTCTGTTTTTCTTTAGGACAAGATCACCTGTTGCCTGAAGCAGAAGAAATAACCATGATTAGTGTTCAGCTTGCTGCTAGGTTTCTCTTTACCACAGGATTTCACACAAAGAAAATAGTCCGTGGCCCAGCCAGTGATTGGTATTTTGGATTTAAAAATAAGTTTTAATCTTTTAATACACTGTTCATATGTTAATAGTTAATCATCCAGAAATGGGAAGATCAGTGCAGTGAAATGAAACCTCAAAATAAAGCATAGTTTTTATTTATTTTTCCTTTGTTTTAAAAAACAACAATGTAGATTTGTCCTGCTTGAAAAAAAAATGAAAATGTTAATATTGATGCACATTTATGGCTGGTAGTTTACCACTGAACCTCAGGAGTTTGGAATAGTTCCAGCCACCATGACTAATGATCAAACATTGCGGGAACTATATTCTTGAATATTTTGGGGGGGTAAAGAGCACCCATTTGCCTTGCTCCTTCTCTTTCAAATGAAATTTTCCCTATCCTTTTCCTTCAGGCCTTCAGTAAGCATGACGTTAGTATTGACTGTAACCATAGTTAAGAAGAAAACTTGGTTTATAATAAAATTGTTTTTTTTTCTTTGTGAGTTTTGCAATCATGTGCACATTTAAAATGGATGTATGTTGCAGGTATTTATTAAAATATTCATATACTGTTCTCTATATTAAGATCCCACCTTTCTTCCAAGGAGCTCATGGGATAGTCCCATCTCTCCAATGCCAGTTTTATCCACCCAAACAATCCTGTAACATAGATCAAGCAAAAAAAGTAGTTGCCTCAGAACATGGAGAAAGCTGGGGTTTTGAACTTTAAACTCCTTGGCCTTTGTTCTGTGCTTACTTTGTTTGTTACTGTGACACTTGCATATGGTTCTGCATCTGCACAGAGGAGCATTTTGTAAAACTTGTTTTGACTATGGCACTCAAGGTGACTCTGTGTTTTATTTGCTTTATATTAGACAAACACTTCATTCCAGCACCTATCTCTGCCAGTTCAACTGTAATAGGCTCCAGTGCCCTGCATGTTGGCTTTTAAACTATTTCAGGTCTTTTTTGTAATCTCTGTGATACACAAACAAGGGTTGTTTAAAACTGTTCAGATCTTAGAAGTTAAGGCCCACAGGAGGAAGACAGTGGGAATTTTTGCTGTGATTTCATTATCATGCCCACAGTCTGCAGTGGTCATGAACGGTTAACAATGGGTGCTCCTTTACTAACATGCAGTACTATAACTGAGATACACAGATCTGTCTTCTGGAAATGTGATGCCATTAATTTAATTTTTTCCAGGTATGATGCTTTATGCATTCTCCTTCGTCACAGCAAGAATGTACGTTTTTGGTTTGCACACAATGTCCTTTTCAATGTTTCAAATCGCTTCTCTGAATATCTTTTGGAATGCCCTAGCGCAGAAGTGAGGGGAGCATTTGCAAAACTTATAGTGTTTATTGCTCATTTTTCATTACAAGATGGACCATGTCCTTCACCTTTTGCTTCACCAGGACCTTCTAGTCAGGTACGCTCCATTTTTCAACCAGAATATAATAAGCAAAAGCTAACTTAAATGTGCAGAGATAAGACAATCCTGTTTTGAGATCAAGGTACCATAATTATTCTTAAGGTGTGTAATTTAGGAATTTATTTTGGGCTTTGTTCTTCTGGGTCTTGACGCTTCCTGAAGTCTTCAGACTCACATTAAACCAGTGTTGAGAGTCGAAAGTAGTAAATAATGTTTGATATGTTATCCCCTACGTTATATGCTTAAAAATAGGGGAGCTAGCAATAGCAGTAATTTAGTATAGCAGACAGCTTAGGAATTGTATGTTACCACGGTTTGTAATTAATTGTTAGAAGAATTTTATTGAAAGCCAAGAAATGTGTGGGTGTTTCACACGACAATTCCTTAATCCCTCACTCCATACTGACTGGGGATGTTGCGAAATGAATTCAAAAATAAGTTTTCCAAGCCCTGGTTTCATTATGCTCTGATTTTAAGTCTGGCCAGTCCCTTAAAAGGCCTTGGTGAAGCCACATAATGTGTTTGCTTATCCATTTCAGTCAATAAAAACTTAAAATTGGCAATGCCATTTTTATTTCTAGGCCTATGACAATTTAAGTTTGAGTGACCACTTGCTGAGAGCTGTACTGAATCTTCTTAGAAGAGAAGTGTCTGAACATGGGCGTCATTTGCAGCAATATTTCAACTTGTTTGTGATGTATGCCAATTTAGGTAATGTGCTGTCAGTTTCATCTTAAAAGACTTTGTACAGTAAGAATTAACAAACATTTGTTTTTTCGTAGTGTTCAGATTTAAGTTTTTCCTGTTTCTTTAATATAGCCTATTCATGTAGAACATCCTCTGTCATTTCCTTTACAGCTTGCCAGATGTTTAGTGATGTTGCTAATGATGCTGGATGATACTGAGGGCTTGATAAGTGACTTTAAGGATTTATTCTGGCAGGGCTTTGAAATAGTGTTTCACATTGTTTTAGTCTTCTTTATTACTGTTATTGGAAAAATAGCATCCAGGTAGTTAAACTCTTACTTGGAGGCAGCCTTACCAAAAATCTAAACAATATAAATAATTCAAGAGACTAATAAATTAAAAATAATAACAAAAAGACAGTCTGATAATGTTAGCATATATCATCATGACTACAGCAGTTGTGTCACCACCCAGGAGGGGTTAATAGGACACACAATGATAGAACTTTATGGAAGAAGTTTAAGGAAATTTCGCTTTTAACTTGAAATGTTACCCTTTTTGTTCAGATCCTTCACACTGGAAGAAAGTGTGCAAATGCTATGTTGGCTTAAAGCTCCGAAGAGAGTAGTCCTACTTGAAAAGGGACAGCTCATGAACGTTTCCATACATTAAGGTGCCTTAGAAAGCTGTGTTTATCCCAAAGCTTTCCTAATCAAGTTCGGGAAAGTTTCTTGAGCCAACTTTGCTAAAACTTAAACTTCTGTTCTCTGCAAGGCAATTCCTTAATCTGTGAATGTTTAAAGTACCACCTCCAACTTTGCTCCACTCTTATGGGGGCTTGCAGAATATATTAAAGGGTCCTATCTATACTTTGCCTCACTTGCTCAAAAATATTGCAAAGCTCTCCATGAACTATTCTGGTGGGAATATTGTACAGTCTTCTGAGTTCTTAACAAAATCTTTGAGTTTTTTCAAGTGTCTAGATGTTGAATTTGTCAAGTTATTTGTTAGTTAAACGTGCAGTTAAATGTGACAAGAAAATAGAATAATGGACAGTGGGCTCATCTCTGCTAACCAGATCTGGTAGAGTTAATGGCAGCCAAGTTAAAATCTCATTTTTCTAGAGAACAATTTCATAAGCACTTCTGCTGAATAAAAACGTTTACTCGGTACTCACTGTGGTTGGTATTTGAGTGTACAAAGTATCATTCGTTGATTTCTGAGTTGGGAACAGCTGCATAAAATCTTACGTGTATGAGATCACAGTGTATATGAATTACTTAATAGCCTGGAGTATGTTTAAGTTAGGTCGTGTTGTGATTCCCCTTGTGATATCTTCTGTTTTAGGTGTAGCAGAAAAAACGCAGCTTTTAAAGCTAAATGTGCCTGCCACGTTTATGCTTGTGGCATTGGATGAAGGCCCAGGTCCTCCTATCAAATACCAGTATGCTGAATTAGGCAAACTGTACACTGTGGTGTCCCAACTAATCCGTTGTTGCAATGTGTCATCACGTATGCAGTCTTCTATCAATGGTACTGTTAATTTTGAAATTCATAAATGCAAATATGTTATACTCAAATATAGTTGGCAACTTGTTACTATTCGTGCTGTTCTTTCTATTATACTGGCCTGTGTTCAAGAGTTGGAAAAATGTAGAAAACTGTGAAATACAAACTCTGGGATTTTTTAAAAAAAGTTATATAAAAAGCAGTTAGCAAGAAATCACACAGGTGAAATTCTGGGACGCAGTTCCTTTTGAGAGGCAGGATGAGTCAGTCTGAAATAGCACCCAATGTAGTTGGGGCACCTGCTGCTTTGAGTGATAGGACTTATAGCACTCCTACTTAAAGTATGGCCAGTATCCAGTGGTGTGATTCAGTTGTGATGTTGTGTTCATTAATACCTTGTTTTCGACATTATGTAAGAGGAGAATCCAGCCCAGTTTCATGTTGTGCCACTGATTTCACAAACAGTAGCGTTCCAGTGGCCTGTAAAGACAAGTGTGCCTCGCTTGCTCACTGAAAAAAGTGGACTGTGTTGCATATGACATATATTAAATTCTAGCTTTTGGTACTTTCTAACTGTCTTCAGAGGCCCTGAGTACCATCAAAATAACCTGACACACTATGTAATGTGGTCATGATAGACTTAGCTCAGTGATAAAGTTTCTTTTGTTGTGCATACTTGCTACTTTTCTTGTTTTCTTTTTATATTCTTCTATAATAAACTTGGGGAAGTCAGGGCTTATCTGGATTCCTGTGCTACTTGAGGAATATGACTCTTTGCTGTCTAAAGCATTTTGTTTACACCAAAAGGCTTTAAGCTGAGAGGAAGACAAATTAATACCACAAACTGGGAGCTTAGCTTGCAAGTCCCTGTATTTCCAAGTAATAAAAACTACAGTAGGGAATAATGTTGTTTCCTGTGTTGTAGCTTTATTTGGTGTGAGTGATGATAGTGTCATCAAGTTGAGAGACACTTTTCTTGCACTTGTCAACATAGTTGGTGCTGAGATGGAGTTCCCTCTTCTCCACATCCGTGTTTTATGTAAATAGCTTTAATTGTTCTATTATCTCAGTTGTGACAACCTCAGATGAATATGCATGTGTCAGACAGATTTTAATTCTAAGTGAGTACCTACACAAGTTTCATGTCAAACATCAAGACATATTAACATGTATAGTTAATCTAGCATATGCAGGTTACATGAAATAGTTCCATAATGTGACAGCATTAATAGGTGTATGGTACCATATAGTACAAAGCAAAAATAAAATAATAAGTATTTCTCTTTAGGGAATCCTCCACTTAGCAACCCATATGGTGATCCTAATTTATCACAGCCAATCATGGCACTTCAGCAGAATGTGGCAGACATTTTGTTTGTGCGGACTAGTTATGTGAAAAAAATAATTGAGGACTGCAGTAACTCTGAAGAGACCATCAAACTACTTCGCTTCTGCTGTTGGGAAAATCCTCAATTTTCATCTACAGTCCTCAGTGAACTACTTTGGCAGGTAATAAATAAGAATAAACATGAAGGAAAAGGTGCATTTTACTGAAGTAACTTGTACATAGATAGGCCTTTTGATACCTTGCATCATGGTTTTATTCACTTCATTTATTCAAAATATTTATATTCCGCCTTTATGGAATACATACAAAACAATAAACAGTATAGAAATATGTCAAAAAAGAATTATTTTATGTGCATTAAAAAACAGGAGCCTGATTAATTTGATCTTGAAATCTCATAAAGGAGAAATTCTTTCCATCAGCATCTGGTAGAATTGGTGGTGGTTGGCAGGGCTCCTGGGATTTGCCTAGTTTATCACTTTTCATGTCCTGAACTGAAGAGGAGCAGTTGACCCTGCATGATTCATTCTTACCTTGGAAACAGCTGCAGTACATATTTTTGAAATTACTTTTGAGTTTTCAGACCTCTTTGTATGTTTCTGTTTTTAAGCAGATAGCTAATTTTTAAATTGTAGTGGGCCTTCAAGTCATTTCCAACTTGCGGTGATCCTAAGGTGACCCTATCAAGGGATTTGTTTGGCTTGTTTGTTGGGGGAGGAGTTGCCATTGCCTTCCTCTGAGACAGAAAAGTGTACCTTGCCTAAGGTCACCTCGTGGGTTTCATTTGAAGCCTGGTCTCCCAGAATCCTACTGTAGCACTGAAACTACTACACTATTACAATTTAATAAGTAACGTATTTCCCATTATGTAAGAAAGTTAGTTAGATTAATATTGTAATTCCAAGTCATAACATAAAACACTGTCGTTAAAACACCAACTTCAAGAATAATTATAGGTTAAAAAAATAAAAAGTGATGTTACAACATGGAATTTAAAAAATTTGAAATCTAAAATGCTACCACAGCTTGGCCAAAAATATAGAAGATATACCTCTCTTTCTAATTTTAAGGGATAATAAATTAAAAATAGTGCAAACTTGTTAAGTAACATACTGGAGTGCATCTGCCAGTAAATAGTCGATACTTTCCTGTTTAGATAATGAGAACCTTCCAGTAACTTGGCTCAGAAATCTCCCTCTTATGTTACTATAAAAAAGACAATGTAAAGCATAATGTTTAATATCTTCCACTTGATCCAGCCTGCAATGAAAATGACTCCATTCTACAGGGAGCTTATGAAATCTGCCTTCAAGGTAATCAGAGGGGGCAAACTTTGAAAATGTAAATTGGTAAATGCTTTCTGTAAGGGCATACTGGTAAGGTCAATAAGGTATCAAGAAATACATTTATTCTATTTTAAAATGAGAGTACTACCTGGAAAATTTTGAGTGCTGGACTGAGCTGACATCTTGGTTAGCATCCTGAGCAAACAGTAAATCATGAACATTTCTTTATATCTCAGAGGTATAAGTTTCCAAAAAACAGCATTGTTATGTGCCCTGAAATCATTTCAGACTCTAAAGTGATTCTGTCATGAGGTTTTCTTGGCAATATTTATTCAGAGGGAGTTTGCTTTTGCCTTCTTCTGAGATGGAGACTGTGACATGTCCAAGGTCACCCAGTGGGTTTCCATGGCTGAGTGGGGATTTGAACCTTGGGATCCAGAGTTGCAATGAACACTCAAACCACTGCACTGTTCTGGCACCAGCATTGTAACCTACTTATCACCTTTCCTGAAATGCCAAAAGCAAAGTTTCACTGAAAGTCTCTATGAAGGCCGTAGAGTCTGGATGTAGTGATTTGAGCGTTGGACTGCAGCTCTGGAGACCAGGGTTTGATATTCTGCTCAGCCATGGAAACCCACTGGGTAACTTTGGGTGCATCACACACTCAGCCCATTATAGGTTTGCCTTTGGTTTGCTCTAAGTCAGAAATGACTTTGAAGGCGCACAACAATAATAGAGACAATCCAGTTTCTTAAAATATTTTAACAGCATCAGGTGAACTCTTAGCAGACTGAAGGCAGCCCAACTTTCAATCTTAAATGTTCAGCAGGAGTACCCTGGGAAAGACCCTAAATTACTGTTTTGAACTGCCCCCAAACGATAGAGCGCCTTCTCATTCTATCTCTAAATTTTAGCGCCGTATAAAAGTTGTGAAATAATTTGCCTAGGAATATTTTAAATGCTAGATCTATTAATTACAATACTTGGGAGATTAAAAAAAACAAAAGATGTTTCCCACTGATTTCCCATTATATTTTGCATTATATTATCCAAAGTTAAACAATAATTAGTTCATGCATAACAATTCTTGGTTTGGCATGAGATGACCAAAATCTGCCATTTCCTCTCGTGCTCATTTCACCTTTAATTACTTCCTAATGCATAAGAAATCAGGAATTGACTTAGAAAAGTGGCGGCAAGAGGGGGGAATGCTCATGATTTAGTGTTACTTGCAAACAGAACTAGTGCTTGAATTTTGAAAAACAGCAAAGATAGTATTTGAAGTTGTATTTTCACATGTTTTTTTCCTGTTATCAGTAGTCATGAGTATTCTGATAAGGAACATCTCTTGAACTTAGTTGTTTTGGTAAAATATACCACCAGCAAAAATTGAATAGCTATCCAGTTATAAAATCTTAATAATGCAGAAATGTTTTTGCGATTTGTGACCTGTGAATGAAATCCCAAATCTAAATTACTGGAATTCGCATATTAATGTTCACTAATTCCATCTTTTTAAGGTTGCATATTCATACACATATGAACTTCGACCTTACTTGGATCTGCTTTTGCAAATTTTGCTAATTGAAGACTCTTGGCAGACTCACAGGTTAGCACTGCAGATTCTTGAGTTCATTTTTTTTTCTTTTCTATATATGAGACTTCTATGTATGTATATTTTGGCAGGAAACAGCAGGTTTCAGTGACTTACTGAAAACATTTAACTATTATAAGCACATAGTGGTTATAGCAGCATGTGGGAAGTGTGAATTGAGTTTGCACATTAATAACATATAGTCCTGTCATTTATAACTGGAAACAATGCAGTATCTTACAGAAAATTCTATGTATCATTTTGACTCCTGCTCTAGATTCCAGTTTCACACACACAAGGAAGATGGTGAATGTATGTTGAAACAACTTCTGGACCCGTCTTATGATATTTTCTGTCCAATTTCCTCTCATGCCACAACACTTACAAGCTTTTCAAAAATTGGGAAGCCTTTTGAAACAATAGGTGGGGGCAGGGAATAGGATTGCAGAAGAAACTGTGAAAATAATTTCTGTTGGATATCACTCCTCTCTGCAACCAGGTGAAACCTTTTCCATTGGCAGAAGGACACAATGCTGAGTTTCATTGTGTGCAGATCTCTAGGCTTTGAGATGTTCTGACATTTGGGTTTATTGACTTCTCTTCAGGATTCACAATGCACTTAAAGGAATTCCAGATGACAGGGATGGGCTATTTGATACCATTCAGCGCTCCAAGAACCATTATCAAAAACGGGCTTACCAGTGTATAAAGTGTATGGTGGCTCTCTTCAGCAACTGTCCAGTAGCCTACCAGATCTTACAGGTAACTCCTTTGATCTCAGTGAACTATTATCAGTTGTATTCTGCTTTAATTCTACTAGGAATATTCCATTTTCTCATATTTAAAAACAAAACTTTACTAGGAAGAAATGGGGTAGGCTTAACAGGGTAGACTTGCTTATGACAGAATTCAGTGCAGAATCACTGAGCTAAATCAACTATTTTGTGTATTTTAGTAAAATAAAATGTCAAATCCCTGCCATTAAAAAAAAATGGTACTTTTTTAGTGGCTAGAAATTATAGCTCCTATTAAAAAGCTGTGTTTGACAAGTGTTTGAAGAGTATGTCTACAGATATTGAATTATTTGCTTCTTACCCATTCAGAGCAATGGAGATTTGAAAAGAAAATGGACATGGGCAGTAGAGTGGCTTGGAGATGAGCTTGAACGTAGGCCATACACTGGTAACCCACAATATACATATAACAACTGGTCTCCACCAGTCCAGAGCAATGAAACATCAAATGGTTACTTTCTGGAGAGATCACACAGTGCAAGAATGACCCTTGCAAAGGCTTGTGAGCTCTGCCCAGAGGAGGTAGGTTGTAAATGTATACCATATGGTAATTTGACATCTGTTGCATATGACAAATAATGAATGTAATAAAATGCCTTAAAGAATTATATATCAGTTCCATAGCAAATGCTAATTGCACTACAGCTTAATATACACTTGTTAAAATTTCAAGTGAACTATTCTACCAACTATAATCCACCTTAACATTACCTTCAGTTAAGGGACATTGACATTTTTACAAGTTCTAGATGGTATTTTTTTTCATTTTGCTGTCTGCATTAGCTATAACCAAGATGAAATAGATTATCATCAATTCACTGAAAAAGAAAAAAATATTTTGGATGGCAGTTTCTGTCATCTCTGGCTATTGGTTGTGTTGGCTGGGAGTGATAGTAGTTATAACCCAAACCATCTGGAAGGCACATACTTGGAGAAGGCCAGCATAGAATGTTTTTCACTTGTTGATAGATAAAGTCATTGGATCTGCATATCATAACCAAGACCCTTACTTAATAATTGGTTTGGATTGTCTTTCTTATTGCTATATTACTTCTGTTGAAAATATTAAGATTGAGTTGTTCAGTATAGGAAGGAGAGGCATGGCCTCTGTCACTGCTAGACTGTATCGTGCCAAGTCTTCAACTGTGAAGGCTGGTCTTCTCAGAGATATTGCCATGGGTTTGTTATCTGAAAGAGGGAGGAAATGCAGATGCTTTGTAAGACAAATATTTATGAAGAGCTGTTAGTGATTGTGTATGGGGAGGAAATGATGGAATTTGGACAGAATAGAAGAACCATTGTGTACCCCTTGATAGCTGTTACTGTAGTGTTTAAAACAGTAGATAGGGGCTTTCCCCAGTTTTTTATAGTAGTGGTGCACTATGTCATATCCAAGTTTAGTTTGCAAAGTTGTTATTATAGGAGAGTGTTAACATCAAGACTGGTGTCTGATTGTGAACTCAGAGAAGAGACACAGTTTTCTACAGAAGTATATTCTAATGAATGTGTCAAATGGTAGGGTAATTCATCATAACTATTCTTATAAAATATGTAGGTTTCTGCATACTTGGAAACTCCCTAGATATTCAGGAAAATGTGTATTCTAAAAATGCAAAGGAGACATACCCAAACACCTTCTGAATGAGGATTATATATTTGCAAACTATAGCAGATGAAAAGAAGATTAGAGACTGTGGACAGTCTGGACTTTGCAAAAAGTAGAACAGCAAGCACAGGTTCCTCTGAGGTCACTATCAAGCCACTTTTTAAGAGAAAACAAAAGGAATCTCCAACTTTGAAACCATTCTCCTCTAGTATTGCTATGTTCTAGTTTGGGGGTGTTGATCAGGGGTGGGATATGTTAAAAAAAACCCCTTGGGTTGACATTGTGCTCCTTGTTCCTGTACTGCTTGTGGATTTCCTTCAGCTTTCTGTTTGGCTATTGTGTGAACAGAATGCTGGAGTACATAGATCTTTGGTCTGATCCAATGTGGTTCCTTTTATTTTCTTACTTGCCACCAATGAGAATTTTGAGATAATGTTGAGGTACAGGTTGAGTACCTCTCATCTGGAATTCCAAAACGCTCCAAAATCCTAAACATTTGGAGCGATGACATATACATACCTGTACTGTATTAGTTTGGCTGGACAAAGGTGCAGCTGTAGAGAAACATGAGGATCTGTGAAATGGTGGGTTCTTCTTCTTAGTCTCTGTGCCTCATACATTAGGAGCTTTCACGCCTGTGCGGTAGCGATAGGAAGATTCTAGAGCTCGGTAGCTTAGCAGGAACCCCTCCCCCATGCCAATACTGCGCATGCTCACCCCGCTGAGCAACGGTCACTCTTCAGTTTTTTCTTGTCCACCGTTGCGAACAGAATGTTCTTTTGATAGCTTGTGCTTCTTGGCTTATTCTTGGCTTTTGACCCAGTCTTTTCAGTTTTTGGATTACGGTTTCGGATTGCGATTTGGATTTGGTGTTTCTGACTTCTGGTTTCGACCTGGTTTTTTGGCTTGACTTACGATTTTTGGATTTTGGACTGGTTCTGTCGAATCCCCCTCCCCCCTTCTCTTTGCTGGACTCCTTCTATGTCGGCGCTGTTTAAGAGCTGCGTCTCCTGTGGAAGGAAGGTCGTGCTTTCGGACAAGCATCGTGAGTGCCTCTTCTGTTTGGGCGAGGGCCATAATGTCCAGGCTTGCCCCTTGTGCAAGCAGTTCACTCACCAGACCCTCCACAACTGCTCAGCAAGACTGAAGTCTCATTGTTGGGAGGAGTCCTTGCGTGTGCAGAAACAGCCCAAGGCCCACAGTGTCATGGCTGAAAAATCTTCTCGCTCCACAACCTCTTCATCGGCAGTGGTGGCGGCTGCTGTGCTTTCCACCTCATTGGTACCGGGCTCGGTACCAACCCTGAAGCTCCCGAGGATCCCGAAGGTTTCAGCTCCTCCGGCTCGAGAGGACCCTGTGGGCTCGCAGACCTCCATCTCCACCTTCTCCAAGCCATTAACACTGGCTCAGAGGACGCGTCCTCCTACCCAGGACGCTGGGAAGGAGAAGGAGAAGAAGAAGAGAAGGAAGGAAAAGAGACGCTCCCCTCAGAAGGAGACTCATCTCCCAACACCTCCGCCCACCCAGCTCACTGGGGAACCAGAAGAGCTTCCGGAGGAGCAAGAGGTCTTGGAGCTGTCTGACAAGGACCAGACCATGGAGGTCCCGCCCTCGGTTACCCCGCCGGATCACCGTCCATCGGTCGACCGCCGGGAGGAGGCTGTGGTCCGACATCGACCTTTGCCTATGCATAGGCTGACCTCTAGACGGAGTGAGTCTCGCTCTCCTGACCAGACAGCCAGGCCTCCATCTCCACGACATCGGGAGATGTGCCTGCAGAGACCCTACTCGGGGGACACCGTCTATACCTCTGCCTTCTACCTCTGTAGGTACGGCCAGGAGCACCTCTGGCGTGAGCCCCCGGGGTTGTACTATTTGTACTCCCCGTTGTACAGGGACCGGTACCACCCCGACATACGGTACTGGTCACCACGACATCAGTCTCTCTCACCCTCCAGAGAAGCCCATCGCTCCCACTGTGAGAGGCTGCTGAGGCGGTCGCCCCGCAGATCCGACTAACCGCGTCATCGGAGGTCCAGGGAGCCCTAACCTCACTACAGGGCAGTGTCGCCTCCTCCTGAGACGTCGACCACGATGCGTCCTATACCCCACACCACCGTGGCACAAGTGACGTGACTGGTGACATCGACGACACGGGCCGCCCTCGGCCCTCAGTGGTGCCCCTCCAGGTCACATCGATCCCGGTCACGACGGCGACCTCGGTACTGGTGCAGTCTGCTGCTCCAACTGTGGCCCTGGCTGTCCCTGCCCGCAAGCAATCTCAAGAGAGAGCAGTGGAAAGATTTCCGACCCCATCTTCGGAGTCGTATGACTCTGTGGAGTCGACTCCATCATCACACGAGTCACCTCCGTTGGCGTTTGGAGAACTGGGACCAGAGTCGGCACCGGAAGACGTGCGGTAGTTCTCGGCAATCCTCTGTATGACCACGGCCCTCGGCCTGAAGGTTGCGGAACCAGCCCCAGCGGTGCAGGATCCTGTGTTTCAGTATCTGGAAACACGCCTGCCATCTACTGCGCCGCTACCTTTTCTGCCGACGTTGCTGGACACCATCAAACAACCATGGGCGAAGCCAGCTTCAGTGCAACCGATCACGCACAGGCTTGAACATCTATACAAGACGCAGCGGGAGAACGCGGAGTTTCTATTTACCCATCCGGTCCCAAACTCCATCGTCGTCGAATCGGCCCAGACGAAGGGTGGAAATCGAGCACATATAACCCCACCAGACCGTGAAGGTCGGAAGCTCGATACCTTCGGAAGGCACTTCTACGGCATCTTCCCTGGTGGCCAATACCCTAAACATGATGGCTTGCCTCGCGGCATGCCATCGGAACATTCTGGACCGGCTCGCCCCGCTCCTTGCTGACCTGTCGGAGGAGTCTCGTGTGGCCGCTATGCAACTCTTCGGTGAAGCCGTTGCGGTTGCCAACCAGCAGATTGCCTCCTCAAGGCATGCCGTGGAGGCTACCTCAACGGTGATGGTCGGCACGATGGCCCTTCGACGTCATACGTGGCTACAGTCGTCGGGGCTCCAGGAAGACAGCCACAGGAGGATCGAGGACCTCCTGTTCAACGACCAGGGACTCTTCTGTGCGTTGATGGACGAGGCCATGGACCATCTTGTTAAGACCCGTCTGATGGCGAAGAAGATGGGCATAAATCAACTGGCCCAGTCCGGCCGCAGCTTCAGCAGCTTCAGCTCTAGGCCATCGGTGGCAAAGGTCCTCTTCCTCCTCCACATACCAACCACGGTCACCGCGATTGATCGCATCCTGGCCGTCCACTTCATCTGCCGCACGAGGACCTCGAAGACGCCTGTCTTCTTCTTCTAAGAATTCTTCATCCAGGACGAAGTCTCGGTTTTGATGTGTTGCTCAGGTCCCCACCGACACCAATCTTCACCCTCCCAGCAACCCTTCAACAACTGATCTTGGCCAGACACCTTGCCAAGTGGCAGAAAATCACTACGGACTCCTGGGTACTTACCATCATCCGCCTGGGCTATGCCATAGAGTTCCAGGATATTCTGCCGTGAGGGGTCTACTACTCCACCCCAGCCAGTTCGGTATTGCTGGAAGAGATCCAGTCCCTTCTACAAAAGGGAGCGATCAAGGTACTTCCGTCCTCAGCCAAGACCACCAGCTTCTTCTCGAGGTACTTCACAGTACCGAAGACGGACAGAGCCCTGCTGCCCATCCTAGACCTCAGAGGGGTGAACGACTACATCCGCCCCAAGAGGTTCAAGATGGTCAAGCTGCCCTCGAACCTGCCTTTCCTTCGGTGAAGGGACTGGTTTGCCTCCATTGACCTTCGGGGTGCCTGTTTTCACATCTCCATTTGTCCGCAGCACCCGGCTCGGACTCCATGTCAATCTGAAGAAGTCCCATCTCGAGCCCACAAGGGTTCTCGACTTTATCGGGGCGACCCTGGACGTGGTATCGGCGAGGGCCTTCCTACCGATGGACAGGGCACGGACGCTTCGTTGGACAGTGTCTGCTGTCTTCCATGCTTTGACGGTGACGGCCAGGAGAATCCAACAACTCCTCGGCTACATGGCCTCGATGACTGCCGTGACCTACCTCTCCAGGCTTCACACACGACCACTTCAGCACTGGTTCGTCCGAATCTTCAATCCTCTCTAGGACAACCAGTCACGCCGCTACCAGCTTCCTCGACAGGTGCGCCAATCCCTGCTGTGGTGGCAGTCTTACAGCCACCTCCTGGCGGGCATGCCTTTCCGGGAGCAGAACCCGAAGATCACGGTAACAACGGATACCTCCCTCTACGGGTGGGGAGCACACTGTGATGATCTCAGAGTCCGCAGCCGGTGGATCGGTCACAAGACTACCCTCCATATCAATGCCCTTGAACTACTGGCCATCTACAAGGCTCTGCAGGCGTTTTGTCACCTTGCTGCAGGTCGCATGGTGTTGATCCTCACCGACAACACCACGGCAGTCTGCTATGTCAACAGGCAGGGAGGGACCCACTCAACCACCCTCCTCAACATCGCCCTCGACCTTTGGGACTGGTGTGTCTCGCTTCAGATTCATCCGGTGGCGGTTCACCTGGCCGGGCAGGAGAACACCACAGTGGATGCCCTCAGGAGGGACACCTCATCTCACCACGAGTGGTCCCTGTCCAGCGAGGCCTTCCAGATGATTCGGGACCAATGGGGTGAACCGATGATCAACCTCTTCGCCACCAGCGAGAACGCGAAGTGTCAGTACTGCTCGAGGGCCAGCTGCAATCGCCACTCCATCGGCAGCGCTTTCCAATTTCGGTGGAACGAGGGATTCCTCTACACATTCCTTCCGTTCTCCCTCCTGGGCCGCGTGATATCGAAGATCCTCGCAGACCGAGCAGACATCGTTCTCGTGGCACCATATTGGTGGAGGCAGCACTGGTTCGGGCCCCTGTTCGAGGCCGCCCGGGGACGGATTCTCTGGTTTCCGACTGCACCGGACCTTCTCTCCCACTCCAACGGTCTCGTGCTGCACCTGGACCTGCCACTCCTGGCCCTCCATGCCTGGAGGATATTGCCCTAGACGACCCCGTCGTCAGCAACATCCTGACCGAGGCTAGGAAGGAATCGACGCACCACAATTACCATTACAAGTGGCAGCGTTTCATGGCCTTCACTGAACAACGAAGGGAGCCAGTATTGCCTGTCAACCTGCCTACCATGCTCCACTTCCTTCTACACCTTCGACAGCAAGGCTTGGTCTTCCAGTCACTAAAGGTTTACGTTACCGGTGTCGTGGCGTACCAGCCTCCACGATTCCCATCGGCTGCTCTCTTTTGTCACGGTACTGTGAAGCAGTTCCTGAAGGGCCTGCAGCACCTCTACCCGCCGGTATCGCCACCTCTACCACCGTGGTCGTTATCGCTGGTGCTGTCGCAGCTGACAAGACCGCTCTTCGAACCAATGGCGACTGCAGATGACAGGCTGCTCGCCATGAAAAGTGCCTTCTTGGTGGCTGTCATCTCTGCCAGGCAGGCGGGAGAGCTGATAGCCCTATGGTCTGACGAGCCATACCTCGTTTTTCACAGGGACAAGGTGGTCCTTTGGCCTGACATCTCATTCCTGCCAAAGGTGGTGTCCAACTTCCATCTGAGCCAGGACATCATCCTGCCCACCTTCTACCTGGACTTGACTACACCTTTGGAGCGGTCCCTTCACTCCTTGGATGATCGTCGGGCCTTGGCGTTCTACAAGGACAGGACTGCCTCTTATAGACAGACCCCGCACCTCTTTGTGTGCTATGGCAGGCGTCAAAGAGGCCACAAGGTATCCACCCAGCATTTTTCCAAGTGGGTGGCCCAGACTATCCAGCTGGCGTATGAGCTTGCCAAGAGGCCTCCGCCAGGCATCCTTCGGTCTCATTCCACCAGAACCATGGCGACATCTGCAGCCCTCCTGAGAGGAGTCAACCTGCAGGAACTCTGCTGTGTGGCGACCTGGTCCCAGCCATCGACCTTCGTGCGCCACTACAGGCTCGATTACCAGTCCCGTAGAGATGCTCAATTTGGACGTGCTGTGCTGTCTTCTGTTCTGTAGGACCTGACCCACCATCCTACCGGTAAGCTACACAGTCTCCTAATGTATGAGGCACAGAGACCACAAAGAAGAAGAACAGGTTGCTCACCTGTAACTGTGGTTCTTCGTGTGGTCATCTGTGCCCTCATACATACCCGCCCATCCTTCCCCTCTTTTTCAGATCCTTTTCTACTCGGCAGACCAAGAATTGAAGAGTGACCGTTGCTCGGCGGGCTGAGCATGCGCAGTACCGGCATGGGGGAGGGGTTTCCGCCAAGCTACCAAGCTCTAGAATCTTCTGATCGCTACCGCACAGGCGCGAAAGCTCCTAATGTATGAGGACACAGATGACCACTCGAAGAACCACAGTTACAGGTAAGCAACCTGTTCAATCTATGTCTCCCACCATTTCACACATCCTTACATCCATCTCCAGTGAGATGAGTGTACAGGAGCACCGCAACTGCTGTCTTGAAGGACTGCCACTTTGCCAAGAGTTTGCTGTGTTACTGGGCTCCCATCCACAGAAGACTTGGGCGGGAAAGGCACTGACTGGGATCGAAGCTCCAGCACTGGAAGCAGTGGGGAGAGAAGGGGGGCTGGGGTGTGTTGTTTTGTTGTTGACATGGGGCTCTTCTGGCTAAGGCTGGAAATGGTCAGCGGCAGCCATTACTGTTGCATCCCACTTTAGACCTCTCTTCAGCTGTGAGGTAGTGGTGAAGGAGCAGCAGTAGCTACCACAGACACTGCTAGTGCAACATTTGGCTATGAACCCAGCCTCAGTGTCTCTGTTCCTCCTGCCCCTCTCCTCTCCCTGGAGGCAGCTAAGCCTTAAGGATTAAGGCATGGGGCTGAGGCGTACCACCACTTGTGCTACTGCTCTACACTGCTTCATCTACAGGTACCTGTATTGTATTGAAAAATCCAAAATATGGAACACTTATGGTCCCAGGCATTTTGGATGAGAGCTACTCAATCTATTCTGTCCCTCCCTACTCCCAGTACTAAGATTCTCATGTAATCTTACTTGTTATTCTTAATATGACTTTGATATGTGGGTAATATATTATACATTAAGCTTGAAATGTTGATCGAATGTCAAATAGTGGAAGGAAAAGTTACTGTGAATGGTATTTTTATTGTTGTTTAATTAGAAGGCTTTTCCTTTTTAGGAGCCTGATGATCCAGATGCACCTGATGAGCATGAGTCCTCTCCACCTGAAGATGCTCCATTGTATCCCCATTCACCTGGCTCCCAGTATCAGCAGGTAAGCCGAGATACATCTTGAACAGAGGCCTGTCAGTTCATTATAGTGTCCTATACATTTTGCTTCAGCTTAATTAGAAATGTGTTGTAAACTGTATTTCTTTAGACGCAAGGATAAATGCCACACAAGTATATAATCACACATGACTCTGGAGGTGCAGAGGTCATCATGCAGCAGGTTTACATCTTAGAAAGATCTATTGATTGCCAACATGCAAGCTGTTGTATGGATATTGGCTGCCTACCAGTCTTTTTTCATGCGTATAGCTTACATCATGGCCAAAGCTATGAATCTGCCCACAAGTACCTCCAGAAGAAAGTTAAATTCCTAGATACAACATGTCCTTCTATTCATATTAGTGAACCATTTTAGAAATCAAACCCACGTGCTGCAAAATTCTTAACTCTTCACATAGCTTTTTCATAGAATAGTCTGCAAATCAAAATTCTGAACCACACTGAAGTCTGATTCTGCTCTGCATAAATTCATTTATTAGACTTAAAAGTTGTCCCATGATGCTTGTTAATGTAATCAGACTCAGAGGTAATTCCAGTGTTGGATTTTGGTTGGACTTTCTGAAACCAAAAATGAGACACAGAATCACTAATGAATACTGAGCTTTAGGTTAAACCTCTCTTAAAATTAAATGCCTTTGTAAATAGATCACCAGCTCTGGAAAGTTAAAATGATAATGAATCTGGCCTTAGCTGTGTTTGAGAATCATGGATAACTGCATTATTTGTTCCCTTATCTTTCCTAAATCATTAATTGTTTATCCTTAATCTGTTAATTTCCTTCCCTGCTCACTTCCTTTCATCTTGCTTTCTTTACTGATGTTCTCAGCAGAGCAGTTGGTAAGTGATACAGACTCAATCCCCTCAAAGTTGAATCACATTTTGTCCACCAGCTCCTTTATCTGTTCATGTGGTGTCTTCACTTTCTTCACAAGAGCTGGCGTTTTCACTTCCTAACATGCACAATGGTTATATTTTAATTCCAGTTATAGGTTCAGAATTACATGAAGGTATACAAATGGTTCACATTTTCCCGTTTAGTAGACATTTTGAGGCTTATCATACTTGATGCAAATTAATCATTTAGTTAAGTTTGACAGAAAAGCCCCAACTATCCTTTGAAGAACATTCACAATTACTGCTTCCTTTTCTCTGTACTAATTATAAGTACTTTTGCTCCATCATTTTGTTTTTTGAAGACTTATTTTAATTAAAGGTCTTCACGTAAGTTAGTTAGCATTTTCTTTTCAGTTTCCTCTTGCTTCAGGTCTTGCATGAAATTGGACTTAATTAACAGTAACTACATTTTGCTGCCAATGTAAATTTATTTGATTTCTAGTTATTTAACAGGTAAGATTTCTGTCTAATTATTTCAGATATATTGCTAACCAGTTCACCAAGTTGCTCTTTTTTAAAAAAAAAAAAATAGAGACAATTTTATTTTACAATACATTTTATCTCTTACAGAATAACCATGTGCATGGACAGCCATATACAGGCCCAGCAGCACATCATATGAACAACCCTCAGCGACCTGGCCAACGAGCACAAGAAAACTTTGAAGGCAGTGAAGAGGTTTCACCACCTCAAACGAAAGAATAGTGGAAATGCACATAGTTAACTTGCTCCATCAAGACTGTGCACCCAGGCCTTACAGTCCAACTTTTCTCTGTGTCTGGCTAATATTTAGAAAAACTATTCCTAATCAACATGGAGTGAAGAGTCTATTCACTGTCTTATCTGCAGAAAATTGCTGTCAATATATAACCTGCCTGCAGTGGAAAGTGTATAGTGTTTTGTAATAAATGGCCTGATGCTAATGTGTAAATGGCAAAGGTGTATATAGTATATTAATGTTTGACTGTTAATTCTTAAGCAAGAAACATTTTTTGTCTTGATGAGACTCACAGATCTACAACAATTAATTTCTTGATATATCTGCTGCGCTCTACAACCAGTGTTGCCTGCCTAATGGCAGTTGGATCAGCTCCTTCCCCCCCCCCCCCAAAAAGTAAGCCTGTCCATATCAACCAGAAAAAAAATAGTTTCATGTAATTCTTTGCCACTGAAGTCGATTTTACTATGAGCAACGTAATGACTGGTAACCTTTTAATTATTTGGTTGATGTGGAAAATTGGTGATGTAACATTGTTTCTAGGTCTTTTTTCATTGCCTTTTTCATTCTGGTATTAGGTTAATCACTTTGAAGCTATAGTTAAGCTGTAACATTTAGCATGGCTTCACACCAGGTTAGTGTAGCCAGTGAGGAAAGAAAATTAGTTGTCCCGAAAGGACAACTGTGTTGTTCAGAGCCTTTTTTTCTGACATCTAGATTATAAAACAGGGAGGGGGAGGGTTGGGCAATGTGACAAACAGGTGGTTTTCAATTGCACATATGTTCCTCACATCTAATGTTTGACAGTTCTGTCTCTGGGTGGGATAAAAGAACACTTAGTTTTCAGTAATAGGAAATTAAAAGATTAAAAACAAATATGCAAATTTTTGCTATGCCAGGATGCCTGGAGCATAATAGACTGTATTTGGTGTGCTTGTTTGTTTCTTTGGTAGAGCTTATTTGGTAACACTTTCCTTTCTACTGCATTGCAGTGAAGTGGAAGTCGACAAAATCACACAATACTTGTGAGTGCCACTGCACCAAGTTAACTGGCTGGTTTTCTGCTCGTTCACAATTCTACTTGAAAGCAAGAATTGTCTTAGCTCTCTATCCATTATAAGAGAAATCTTAACCTTAGAAGCAGGGTTTGATTATTGAAAAACAAACTACTGGTTAGTCAACTACAAATCTGAGGTATCTCTCTATTCCAGAGTAAACATTTGTTTAAAGGCTTCAAGGAACGTATCAGTAAATACTGTATTTAAATTAAAATTGGTAACTTGAATGTGTGTAATTATTTTGGAACTTGTCAAAAAACCAAATACCCCTGCAAAACAGATACAGCCCACCCTATACTATTTAAATATTTGCTGTTTTATTTTATAGAAATTATTTTGCTGAATTCACAAATAGAATTTGATTTAAGAAGACCATTTTTGTCCTGTGGTGTGTGTGTGTTTTTTTTAAAAAAACAGACTTGCACAGGTAGTTGAATTCTGTGCACTATACTGAATTCTGGAACTTAAAAAGTCGCATTGAGATTTGGTGGACAGAAATTTGACCCTTGACAAAGAATAAAAGAGGAAAACTGTAATAGTTTCTTAATGTGACTATCTTGTACTTTTTGTATGTTTTATATATACATATATATTTAATGAGCACAAGCTTGATGGTATTTTTTACAACTGAGTTAATACAAACAACGCTGCTTATCAAAACTAGGATTTATAGTTGAAATGAACAAAATTAGAAAATCACAAGTGTTTTCTGTTGCATTTAGTGTAATGAGATGGTCTTAAACCATTTTAAATATTCTATGTAGCAATGATCATTTTACTCTTCCAGATTTTCTCTAGTATTCATGTTAACTGTTACGTTTTTAATAGCATTTAATTTGGTTGGTTGACAACATTCAAGCAAAACATTCCCAGTGTATTTGGGTATGTTTACTACTGGCTTCAATCAGAATATTAGCCTGTTTTTTGTATTTGAGCTGCAACAGTTCATATTCCCTTGGACCAGTAATTATTGTTAAACATGACTTTCTTTGCATACAGAAGCATAGAACTTGTTACTTCAACCTTGGAAGAAAATGAAGCATGAAGTGATTGTGGATTTTTTTAGAACAAAACTTAACTTTCATAAGGCTTCAATTTGTTTTTCCCATCCATGATGGAAGAAGTTTCTGGATGATCAGTTTGGGAGTATTGTGGCTAATCTTTCCCCATAAAAGAGACTTTTCTAAAATGATGGCCTCAAAAGAAATGTGTAGCAGAAACCTAAGAAAGGAATTGCCTTTCCTCATTCAAAAACATCAAATTTATTCATTTTAAATGAAAATGTTCTGAAGAATAATTAATGCATGCTTTTGTTGGAGCTCTGGCAGCAGTTGCTGCAAAACTGTAATGTAATACCTCAATATTAATGGCACACATTAAAAACAAGTCCTCAAAGTGCCTAAATGTTTAATTTTACTTTTCCACTAATTATTTAATCCTAATTTTTGTTTGTAACAGTTAATGGGAAATCCCTGTCTTCCATAAAAGTGATCCATCCAGCAGCAAAATAATCTTACATTTTTTTCCTAATTATCTGGCATTAAATATAACAAATTGTACACCTGTAGGAAAAAAAATCAGTGTATTTGTGATCAGAATGTGTTTATGTGAATACTTTCCTTGACCCTAATAGTTCTGTGTCCAAATGAATCTTTGCCACTGTCTTAGTGGGTGACTTTAAATTTATTTTTTTTGTGTTAGTGCTGCTAAACCAACCTAGTTGAGTAGCCATGCATGGCTGCTAACTTGGTGGGGATTTTTTAAATGTATCACTTTGGGGGAGCCTTTTGATGCCAAAAGTCATGGGAGCCTCATTTTTTTTTTGTTTGACTCTAGATTCTAGTCTTTAGCAATTGTGGAAAAAAATTGAAAGCATGTCTGCAGTGTTCTCTCAAGACTCAAAAACCAAAAAAGAAATAAAAAGAATCCAGAATGGAGTTTTAAACCTCATGATTTTTAAATCAAGTAATGTCTTTTTAAAACAACCATGAGTTTTGAAGTAGCCTCAGAAACAAATGTACTGATTTGATTTGCTTCCCAAACAAAATTAGGATGTAATAAATAAAAAGATTTGCAGGCAGTGTATGTGTATAAATCAAATATTGGGTGTCATCTGTTTGTTTAATTAGTAAATTACAAAGAAAGAGGAACATGTATTTGAAACTTCTGTATCAGGTAGGGGTAGAGGAAGTAGGTTATCTTTGCCCTATTAAGCACACATTCATGTAGACATAAATGTTATCACGCCACCACCATCTGGAGGTGGTTTCAAAATGGAATTGCACTTTAAGAACTTGCTGCAAAATGTTTGTGTTTGTTTCCCTGTTTTCTGGAACATGTTCATTTATGTTAGTTCCTATATTTTCTGAGTTTCCTGGTTGGCACAGTATAAAGAACATTCAGCTGCATAGCTCCCGTACATTATAGTGGAGTATAAATAAAAAATACTGCTGTGTTCTTGGGACAAGCCCGTCAGTTCTCCTGCAGTTTGTTGAAGAAAACTTCCTTTCCCAAGTTGTGTTATTTTGTAAACTTGCTGGGAACGCTAGCAACTATTATGACAGGATGTTTAACTTTTTTTCTTACTCTACAGGGTTACGTTATGAACATTTTTAGCAGCATTCAAGAAAGCTCCTTGCTTAAAAGAAACTTAAAGGAAATGTAGGTTCATAGAAAGTTATCACAGTAGAATTCCTCCTGAATTGAGATAATGGCAGATAATGGAAAACATGGGTGGTGTGAGGCTGGTTCTCACTGTTGTGTGTATGTGTGTGAGTTCATAATACCCCAGCAAGTGGTGGCTTGTGTGTGAATCAGATGCCTTGGCTGTAACTTAATATGGCCTCATATGCAAGGGATTAGATCCTGTGAGGGGTGGAGAGCATCCTGAATCTGGTGATCTGTGGCATGTGGAGCACTGGGGAAGGAGAGAATCTCCAAAGATAGCTTCCTTGAGCACAGCTCCACTCAAACGAGTTCTCTGTCCACACTGGGGCATTTCTCTCTTTCCATGACACAGCCTATCCTATTCAGGATGGTCTATCTACTCCTGGCATTTTGGTTATACAGAAGCAAGAAGGGAGCAGGAAGTGCCTCCTGGCAATTTCCTGCTGCAAACAGCTTTTAGAATCCAACACAGTGCTTTTCTGTGGTTGTTAGTTCACACACTGAGAAGCAAGTTTTCATGTGTTGATTAAATAATCTGTCAGTGGGTCTTAACTTGAGCTCTGGGAACCCCTAGGGGTCCACAAAGCTTTACTGCTGGACATCTCCAGCAGTGGCAGCAACAGGAACGCAGCAGTGTATGTGTGTCTTAACTGCTCTTTCATTTGCAAACACGGGAGCAATTTAGGTGCGCACACACATCTGCTGTTGTGTCCCTTTTGTCAGGGACGTGGCAGCAGGGGGTGTGGACACGAAGACACATGGTGGCAGGTGTGTGCATTTCAACATCTGTGCACCCGTGCTGCCTCACCCCTGACAAATGGGACATGGCAGCAGGTGTGTGTGTGCACACCCAAATCATGGACTCTGGAGACTTGGATTTGAATCCCCATCCAGCCATGGAGACCCAGTGAGTGACCTCAGACAAGTCACATTCCCTCAGCCTCAGAGAAACTCAAGTGCCACAAATCTTGCCATAATAGGTTTGCCTTAGGGTCATCATAAGGGAAAGTTTTCAAAGGGAAGAGACATGATGGCTAAAAAGAATCTCCTGTCAGCAGCACTATTGTGTGACTTCAAATCATTTCTGAGTTACGGCAATCCTAAGGTAAACCTATCACAGGTTTTTGTTTTTGTTTTGTTTTTTGGCAAGATTTGTTCAGAGGGGGTTTGCCTTTGCCTTCCCTGAGGCTGTGAGAGTGTGACTTGCCCAGAGTCGCCCAGTATCTGAGCAGGAATTGGAATCCTAGTTTCCAGAAGCCTTTAATAAATAAATATGAGAATATTAGATTTAAGTCTAAATAGCTGTATCTTGAGTGAAGTTTTAGGGGACTTTGGCAACAGATTATATTTACAGGGGGTCTCAGATGAAAAGTTAAGAACCACTGATCCAAGTTACTTGTAAACTGGCCTTTAGACTTATGTCATTTACCTTTTGACAAGGAGGAACATGCTGCCATCCCTAAAAGGACCGTAACTATTTAATCTCTTTAAACAATGATGGCTAAAAGGTAAGGAAATTCATATGCATGTTTTGCTCACTTAGGAGCATGAGCTTACATGGGAGAGAAACTAAACTAGATTATCTGGAGATAATCTAGTGCATGCAATATGAATGCTGTTGTGCGAAGGAGAAATAATTGTACCTTAATTAATATGCATTGGAACAAATTGCTCCCCTTGATATTTTGTTCTCACTGTGAGTAGCTACCATATTTGGTATCAGATGTCGATGGTCAACAAAACAGTAAATCGATGACCATTTAAATACTATATTCAGTAAGGTTTGTATGCTGTGTTATAGAACTGCAGCTGGGCTTCATGTCATTTGTATAATTCTTAAGAACTCAATGCAGCAGTGACAAGCGCAGTACATTACTTGAACCTATTTGTCACATTTTTCTGTTCATTAGCTTATGAATATAATTGCATGGAGAATTTCTGTTACACTCAGATTCACAGCTATGCTCAGATTCACAGCATGATATTATTTCCCAAATTCTGTACCACTGTGGCTGTGAACCATAATGGATTCCTAGGTGCTTAAATTGCAAATACTGGAAAAAAATCATGTATCAAGGAAGTTGGAGCTTAATCTGTCAGGAGGATAATCCATAATGAAGACCTGGCGAAGCACAATGGCTAAAGAGATGAAGTACAGATCAGAAAGTTTCCAATTCAGACTCAAGATATGCTATGAGCTCGTTACGCAGTCTTAGGCATGCCGCTCTTCAACCTTGACAAATTGCAAAGGATAGCAGATACATAATGAATGTGAAGAAATTTGAACATTTGAAAGCACTACTGAAAAAATGTATTCAATATCGTTACTGTTCTGTGCCATCAAGTCAGACTAAACTTAAGGCAAATCTGTGAATAAAAGACCTTGGAGAGACTCTTGCTAAGAGCACTGCTCAAGTTTCGCAAACTGAGAGTCGCGGTTTCCTAGATTCCCTCAATCCAGAGGAAATGTTTGTTTTGAGTACTGCAGTTTTCCTCTGTATTCCACAGCTATATTGATCCCTTCAGTAAATTACACTAAGTGCCTGCCTATGATTGCTGTCTCATTTCAAGATGTAGTTCTCCAATTAACAAGCTGTATGCCTGCAACTGCTAAGAGCAAGTTGATAGGTTTGCTCCATGTATTCATGCCAAACCTTGTGACCATCTTGGCTGAATATGGTTCTGTTTCAATCATGGTGATCAGGGATGACCATCCTCCTAATTGCTCAGTGCAGTTGTCCAAGCACAGCAGCTGCTCACACATAGAACAAAATATTTCCATGTGTGGATGTTCTGTTGATAGCAAGTCACTTGAAATTTTCTTTAAGAAGGGTGCTTATTAAACAGGTTGTGTGAACTGGCTTTTAAGTCTCTGTCATCTTAACTGGTATCATAATACACGAACCACTTTATTTAGGATTGCCTAGTTTTCCAACTTTTCCAACCTAGGATTGCCTAATTTTCCAACCTTTCAAAGATGTGTTTTCATAATTGTATTATGCTAAGTATTGGATCACATTGACTGGCTTTTATTTTTCTGCTTGCAACATTGGTATTTCTCTGATCTTTCTACTTGTGTCTTTTAAAAAGGAGCACCATCTGTTGCTCTTTGCTGTACGCTTTTAGTTAATTCCTGCAGGATCTAGTCTGTCCAAGAAAAGTTATCTTAGGTGCTTATGAGTTCTCTGCATGCTATTCTATATTGATGCCCATATCTGTGTTTGCCAACTCTGTTTCATTCTTGGACACCACCCTCTTGTTTAATGCAAAATCTAATTTGCCCTCTTTTATTTAAACTTGTTTGGATTTCATAAAATATCTTTAGTTTTCATATTTGCTGTATGTTTAGCTGATTACATAAAATATTTTTTGAACTATGCAGAAATTTGTAACATTTTAGAAACTTGTTCAGTCCTTAATGTCCCTAGAATGCCAGTCTGAAGACAAGAGTGCAGAAGAGTGATGTGGGTGTGCCTTCAGATCACCTGTCAACTTACGGTGACCCCATAAATTTCAATTTTCTTAGGCAAAGAATACTCACATGTTGTTTTGCCGGTTCCTTCCTCTGAAATATAACCTCCTGTACCTTGTATTAATGAATGGTCTCCCATCCTTGTATTAGCCAGAGCTGATTCTGCTTCAGTTTCACACTCCATTCCAAAATGGTTGCCAGCAGGTTCTTTTACCTCAGTTGGCATTTTCTGCAGGGCTGCTCCCCTTGTGCCGCTGCACTGAAAACTGTTGGTGGTCTTTCAAAGCCAGTTTTTCATTTGTGCTCTATGTGCTGACTTATTTTAAGACTTGCTCTGCTTTTCATTGACATTCTAAGCAAACATGGGGGAAAGGCTCTTAAGACCAGCTGAGAACCTGTGCCTACATTTTTTGAGTATCTGTGGACACATTATCCTATCCTATAACTTACAGTGTCATACCCTTCACAGATATTCAATTAGGTGTTGAGGAATCAGTTCCCAGGTGCCTATATTAAGGTATTCTCATCTCTGGCTGAATGAAGATTGGCCTACAATCTTGCCCTATGCAAACGTGATTGTATTTCTGTGTATTTTTGTAGAAGCCATTGTTCAGGATGCTATTTCTGCCACATCCTCTTGTCAAGCATCATGTTTTGTAGATTTCTAAGAAAATCTTTTAATCCAGTCATCTCAAGCTATCTGATGTAGGGGACTGGCCATTATATTTTTCTCATTTTTGCCAGGGACTGGAACCAAATTTTGACCATTCTAACAATTGCTTTTATTTCTTTCACCCAGCCGCTGGCATTGTTCCAAGGGGCAGTACTATTTTAGTGTTCTTACGCCTACAGAACTTGGGAGCAAGCAGGAACAGATCCACAGTATTTCAAAACTGAAAGTGAGCATTATTACTACTGCAGAGTGTAGCTCAGAGGAATATATTTACCAAAACTGTCCTGACATTTAAAAAAAAAATCCACTAGACTTTGGATGTATATATAAAACACAGTTACATTTAAATATTATTTATATTTTAAGCATTACATAATTATAGATTGTATCTTGTGGTATCTTTGGAAGGCATTTGATGGAAACCATGTCAAAACAACTTTTAACTATTTCTGATGGGTATAATAATTGAGTTCTTTTCAACATTTTTTACCAGAAACATTTATTAAATTTCTCCGATAGTTGCTTTTTAAAGCTTATTCTTTGATTGTGTTCCATACCTGAACTCTTGATGCTTGGATGGGTTAGATCCATTAGAACAGTGGTTCTCAACCTGTGGGTCCCCAGATGTTTGTGGACTTCAGCTCCCAGAAGCCCCAGCCACTATGGTCAATGCTCAGGGCTTCTGGGAGCTGAAGTCCACAAACATCTGGGGAGCCACAGGTTGAGAACCACTGCATTAGAACCTTGATAAATGTTCAGTATTTGGTTGATAAAGATTATCGCCACCAATTTATTGGCCAGTAGATCTTCATATATGGAACACAGCTAATCTTGGCTTTCTCTTGAATTCCAACCCTGCATGTTATCAAGTTCAGGCTTCTAAAAGATAAGGAAAATAGTCAAGTTTGTAGATTGCTTTGGAAACATTTCAGACTTCTTGGGCCTCTACTCCTCTAGAAATCCTGCTTCACCCTCTTATTTCTTCAGGTTTCCCAATTCCACACTATTGTACATTTCAAGGGGGCAACAAGTGAGATTTTCACTTTCTGCCACCAAAGGAGTTAACTGGACAATCCAGTTGCTGTTATTTCTTTAACAGCCCATTCCAGTATGTTATATTCAAGTGATACTTTTTTTTTCTGCACTGCTTTTGTTGAGACTGGTACTAACACTTTGCACAATTTTGTTCTTAGGATCCTGTATTCAAGAATGAGCTAAGATCTGAAACATGGAGTTACTGAACTTTGTTTTAGAGACATATTTTAAATTCAAAAAAATTCAGAATGTTGAATTTATAACTGCTCTGCTGAGGAGGAGCAGAGAAAGGAAAACTCCATGTTGGCAAAATACTGTATTTATAAAAGCAAGTCTTGATTTTGGGGCCTTTGGGCAATCACAAACAGCAGGCTATGCTTGGTACGCTGAAACCGCAGCTCAAGAATAATCTTTATATTGAAGTTGGGCTACTCCAATGCAAATTGTGAACTTTATGCCTTTCATTTCCACCTCACCATGGAATACTTGGTCTGATATTCTTCCATTTCTATGCATTTCCTAAAGTGCTTGGTCTTTCAAATTCCACTGTTTATCTCAGTATGAACAATGTACTTTATGGTGCATGTACTATTTGTAGCAAACTAAAGTTCATTGTAACAACGTTCCAAAAAACAGTTTCTTATACACTGGTGCCCTCCTGCTGCAACCTACTATTGGATATCCTCTAAAAATATTACCTTCCAATAAAAAGAGCCACTGCATTTTACTGGATTTGCTTTTA
The DNA here is from genome assembly GCA_948472985.1 of Iguana delicatissima. Lineage (NCBI taxonomy): Eukaryota > Metazoa > Chordata > Lepidosauria > Squamata > Iguanidae > Iguana > Iguana delicatissima. Next base: position 53,754 of record CAOKZL010001826.1, read on the forward strand.
TCTTACATCAAGGTTGGTTTATATTTCACCCTTTTTTAAGTCTGTAAAGTATGCATCTTGTAAATACACAAAGCTAAAAATTATGTTTGCTGGCTACTATAATGGCTCACTTAATTTATGGAGCAAATTGTATGCTGTTCTAAAACATTTTAGTACACTCGTTTACTCTCATTCCCTGGTGTATTTCATCAAATGCTACTACTTTTTCGTGGAGCTTGAATTTTAGTGTTCTTGGTCAGGATGGCTAAGATGTTTAAAAACAATGTGCTTTTTCTGATTTGTTAAGTAGCTCCTGAAGGAGCAATGTAGCTATAAATAAACACTGGGTTTGTGTCTCCCATCTGTGAAAAAATTTTTTGGGATTAGCAAACTGTAGAAAAGGAACATTGGCTTCACCCTAGCTCTTGCATTAAACAGAAAGCAATGACTTCTGTTTTTGCTGAAGTAGTTTTTTCCCCATTCAGTAGCAATCCCATGTGCCTTTCTGGGACTTTATTACTGAGGAAGGTTGCTGCCACAAAGGGAGAAACAGATGAAGAAGGTCTCATACAAAAGTCTGGGTCTTGACATAAGTGCAAGCTGTTCCAGTCTAAAAATCTAAACAAGCTGACACAGCAAGACCATCATTGCTGCAGCAAGGGACGTGCTGGTTCCCACTTCACTTGGAGATGTCTCCCAGTTTGAAGATTAATTTGTCAAATGGTAGTGTGAGAACTGTTGTTACAGAAAAAGAAAATGTAGAAAGAGAGCCCTATAGAGATAGCTCCATTTTGATCACTTTTTAAACATGTTTTAAAAGAGGATTGATGTAGTTCAAACTTACTGCAGATACTTTATGTAAGTAGATGACTGTATATGGAGTATACTGACAACACTCTGCCACAACCGCTGAATATAATCAATATTTTCATCAGCATTATGGAATTATTTTCCCATTACAGCATTAGTTATCCTAATTTTTATCAAAACACAGGAAAAAATTACTTTGTGCTAAGGATCAGGTTTAGTATTGCAGCTACCCTGAAAAATGTTGTTTGCAACCTCTTCAGCTCAATGTTTTTGTTAAGATTATCTAGTTTCAGGACTCCTATGTGTAATACAATGCCTTGACAACTTGTTACAAGTAGAAAAAAAGGAATATTTCCACACACTTTCATCAGTCTTGCGCAAAAGATGACATTTATTTCTTCAAGAATAAACAGAAATGGAGGTTTAATTCTCCTTCTCCTGCACAGTCTTTGTTCCACGCAGTCTGCCGGTACGCCGGGCTGCAATGAGACCAACTTTGCGACCAGCTGGCGCATCTCTCCTGATGGTTGAAGGCTTACCAATATGTTGGTGGTTTCCACCACCAAAGGGATGTTCAACAGGCTGGGAAAAGAACAATCAGAGTAAGAAGCAGAGCAAGAAATGATTTCAAATACAAAGTGAAGCAACTCTGCAAGGCAGAACTTATTAAACTCCCCACCAGTGATACAGTTAGTGACATTTACTTAATGCCATGGAACTGACCCTCTTTGGGGAAAAGCCTGTTTTGATGAACTTCAAGAAATAGTGCACATTACTACAAAAAAACCTAACGTTAACATTTTGCTCTTATATTTGTTGTCTTGTTTTAGTTTTGAATGAATGTTTTATATTTTGGAATTGGCCAATTTGATATGTGCAGTACAGAAAATACGAGCTTGAGCACAATAGTTATGTATGCACAATTAAACATTTGAATCGCTGGCTGTCCACTGTCTTCTTTTTGAACGCGAACACCACTTGGACAGTACTAGAAGTGTCTCCAATAGCAGTTTTTCCACCTGGACCCATCTGAGAGAGAAGAGAAGCCTCAACCCATCCAACTGCCCTTTAGCTCCTCTGCTCACAGCACTATGTGGCTGAAGTGAGCATTTCACCTCAGCCTATTTTCTTGTTGTACTGTGACTCCGATCTTATATTAAAAAACTGTAAATAGTCTTGAATGGTTTCGCAGAAAGACAGTAGATCACCACAGTTAAGCAAGCAAGATGAATGCAATAAATTTAAGAGCTACTTACATTCATGGCTACACCACGGACACGTGGCCAGCAGTTTCTCTTTGCCTTATATTTGTGATAAGCTCGTCCAGCTTTCAAGATTGGTTTGTCAATACGACCACCACCAGCAACAATACCTGTAAAATTTAAGGAGTTTGCTTTTCCCGTTCTAAAAATAATAGCTCTAAAGAAACAAAAGTACTGAACTTGCATAAAGGATAAAGCACACCTGGTCGTAAGCTTTAAAAAATCAGTACTAGCTGTAACTGCTCACAATCCTCCCCCAATACAGGCATACCTCAGTTAATAAAGCCTCTGACACAAAAGCTCCTATTTATGGTCTTTTTTTTTTTAACATCCATCCATACTCCTTTTTCTACTTCCTTCTCTGCTTAGTTGGAAATTTTTAGCAGCACCAGCACTGGGGAGGGATGGTGAAGAAACAGACTTTCAGTGCTGAGTTGCAGCAACGTATCTGTGGTTAAAAAGTACAATAAAACTTGAGAAGGAATGAAATTCTATTCTAGCCAATCCTACTGTAGCCATGTCTGCCTGTCTACAACAGGGAAAATTAAGTAGCAGCTGCCTCCAGAATCCCTTACTGAACATGCATGAAGAGCAAACCAGAGAGAACAGAGAGAGCAGATAAGCCAGCCTCCCCACCTACCCTCACTATGTTAAAAAGCACAGATCTCTTAAGTTTGGCCATTCAAATGGAAAACACAAGAAATGTGGAGGTTGGTGAAACAAAAAAAATTAATTTCTGTGTGCATTTTCAAATAAGCTTTTGACTGTCTCTACCAGGGTCAAAATGTTTCTGCAAGGCCTACTTGACCAGGGTATTTCATTTCATGTGTATACTATTAGTTTTGAATAAAGTTTGCTGCAGCATGTTGAATCGCTCTTCTTCTGGGTGGCGTAGGAACCTGTCTCCATTCTTTCTATGCTATTCCTGCCTCTGGTACTAAATTTTCTAATAAGTAAGTAATGCCCAGGAACACACCCACAATTAATTAAAATATCATTTAGCTAAATTCAAAACCAATTAATTTTGTTCTCAGATTAGAGTTAAGGTTATACTCTTAGCTATGGAAAAGTTGTTTCTGGAGATCTTTCAGATGGTCATTCTCTGGATGGAGAATTCTCTGGAGGAGCTGCCAGTTCCTTTTCTGTTGTGGTTCTTAATTTCACTCCAGAACACTCAGGAAAAAATATACTGACTTCTTTAAAAGATACATTTATATTTTCTCAACTCTTCACTATTTTAGACATCATTGGACTCTTTGTGAATGTGTCTACATTCAGTATCTATGAAAAGATTTGAAGTTCCAGAATAAACTATTTTCACAAAATACAGCTTCTGAACTAAGACAACAGTGCTTAACGGCAGAAACTTGCAATGATTTCTGACCATTCTGTGCACAGCTCTCTGCCAAAGTCATCTATAGAAACTGTTACTTGCCTTCAAGTCATTTGTTTTCTAAGAACACAAAAGCCTATTTAGCGAAGATTGAGGTTTTTTAAAAAACTTTGCTGTAATAGCAAAGGTTCACAACTCCCTGAAAATGCTAGTCAGAGGCTATCACTCAATGAAGCAGGGTTTGGTGCAAGGTGATCCCACCTACCCATATTAGATGGAAGTATTCATGGAAGATGCATTTCACTTCCTGGTTGTTTTTTTTTAAAAAAAGCTTCTCTTAGGTCAAAAATGTCCTGGGGGAGTCAAAAATCTGTCCCCCAGCTGCCCTACAGGGCACACCTGCCTCACAGGCCACACTTCGCCCACCTTGGCCTACACAATCAGAATGCATCAAGCTCTATGCAGACAAAGCAACAGACAAAGGCCCAACAATTAGTACCTTTCAACATGCTGATGCTGCCTAAAAGGGTACTGTTGTTCAACATGTAACTTCAAAAATTCCATGATGAAAATGCTTCAGTAAACTCAACCAACAATCCTAATACAACTCAGCTCAAACCAGGGACCTTTCCAGCACTAAGGTTTTTTAAGGCTTAACAAAAACTAGAAAGATGATGATCTCTCCAGTCACAACTATTATATTGATTCACCCTGTATCTCAGTTGTGCATAAAAACATAATAATCTCCAGTGACAACTTTCTGTTGTAAAAAAAAAAAGCCTCTCCTGGGCCTAAAGTAGGAGGAGGATGGCAAAAATGGCCCCCACACCCTCTAGAGGGTTTTTTGGTGGCAAAATAATTTTAAAATGGGGAGTCCTGAAGTCTCCTGAAGGACCAAGGCAGCCTCCAATCCCTAGCAGTTAAAGTGCCACAAGATTTATTTTTGGGCTTTTGGTTCCTATGTGACATATATAGACATCTGCTTTTAGTTATCTCAAAGGTCTGAAGCAGCACTGCAAGCCAGAATGTATAATTACTACAATGCTATATTCTAACACTTCCAACTAAAACACTTGAAGAGTGTGACATACATTTTAGGTAACACTTACCAACAACTGCTCTGTTTGCAGAAGAGATCACCTTCTTGGAACCAGAAGGCAGTTTTACCCTGGTTTTTTTGGTTTCAGGATTGTGGGAGATAACTGTGGCATAGTTTCCAGAAGCACGAGCTAGTTTACCACGATCACCAGGCTTTTCTTCAAGACAGCAGACAATGGTGCCTTCTGGCATAGTACCAACAGGCAGAACATTGCCAATGTTGAGTTGAGCTACAAGAGATTAAGGATATAAAAGGGGGGCTTGGTATTTAAAGTAGAAACGCCACTCTGGGCCAAAATATCTCTCAAGTCTACTTTTCCAATCTAATTAACTGTATCAGAAAATGTGCACAATTTACTTACCTTTCTTGCCACAGTAGACAAATTGTCCGGTATGAATGCCCTCAGCTGCAATGAACAATTCTGTTCGTTTCTTAAATCTGTAAGGATCACGGAAAACAACCTTGGCAAGAGGAGCTCCTCGACCAGGGTCGTGGATGATATCCTATTGAAATAATTACAACTTAATAACTTCATGATTTCAAGTATATATAGAGGCAATATATAACAATCTTATTAATATTTACTTGCATTGTTGCCAGATCAAAAGGTCAGGTATTTGATATGACAACTGTTTAATCATACTGAGTAACCATATTACATGGCCAAAATACCTATAAGCCACCCCATTTCCACATATTTAAAACCCACACAGCATTTAAATAATAGAGGAATGCAACTAAAAACTCTGAAGAACAGTTTAAAAAAAATTCCTACTCTAGGTAAAATTTATCTGTATGAAATTTCATCTGTATGAAAGTCTTGTTGTCTTTCACATTAGACTTTCAGGTCTTCTGCCTTTAGTATGATTCTCAAATCTTTTCAACTCATCTCTTTTTAAAACTGAATCCTAAATTTCTTTAACAAGTTATTAATATTTTTTCAGGGCTGCCCTCTTGATACCTATCTGTGGGTAACAAGAAATGGTAAGTAGTCCTGCAGTTATTATACTTGCCTACTTTTTATCATGATCAATCAGCAAGGATACAAGAAATCACCACAATATAATGAGGCATAATATTACCAAAACTTCTCCACAAGCTGGTACTTGCCTTTACAATACCCTTGATGTAGCCATGTCTTTCAGCAAAGTCAACAGCTCTCAGCTTTGCTGCACCCTTCCTGTGCTTCACATGGGCCCTGAAGACAGATCCCGCACCTTTTCTTTGACCTCTGATTACACGGCCCATCGTGCGCTGGAAAACAGTTGCAAAAGATAAAGATTTAGAGTACAGGAATCTGAGTCCAAAAATCTTCAAAGTCTTTCCACAACTCAATCCATTCCCAATTTCAAAAGCCCTGTTCTAGAGAGAAGTGTCACTCTGCTGCTGCTGCTGTTGTTAAGTAACTGGGAGCCAGAAGTCATTGATCTACTGCATATTACCTAAAATGTACTAGTAGATCCAGATATATCATCTACCTACTACCATCTCCTTTAAAAAATAGAATATGGTTTCATTAGAACGGAATAAATGAGATTACAAAAACATAGAACAGGCGAAGAATCGTAATTAATCTAGTTTTAAGTTAGAAATTTGAAGCAAAAATGACAAAAGTGAGGCTGTTGCACCTTGGACATACCATGAGGCAATTTAACTCACTGGAAAAGACAATAATCATTTGTTGAAGCGAAAGGCGGTAGGAAAGGAGAAACCCCCCTGTAGGGCAATCAAGGAAGCCACGGCTCTGAGTCTGACAAGGCCTGAGCAGGGTAACGGATGGCTGGGAATCTTGTAAGACTCACAGGTTCACCACAAGTCGAAACTGAGCAAATGACCACAAAGTGGGAAAACTCCCTACGTTGCAAAAGCAGCGCTCCAACACACGAGACGGGGCATAAAGTATTCACGGCACTGTCCTGAGGCATGGCTGCCATTACTAAAGTTCAAAGACTACAAGCATAAGAAATCTATGCCCCACCCCACCCCACCCCACCCCACCCCGCCCCGCCATTTGGTCTTTCGTCCAGGGTCTCTCCACCGCTCGTGGCAGCGGCAGTCCACGAAGAACCGGGTTCACCAGACCCGGGTGCGAGCAACAACCAGAAAGAGAGCTTGAACTTACCCGGCAACCCCCCCACTCCTCCCTTTAAACTTCGCCACAGTCGGGAGAAAGCCGATGGCGCCCTGAGGTGCCGGCGGAGGGCCGCCCTCGCCCCGATGGAGACGGATTCTCCCCGAGCCCCCCGGCCCAAAGCCTTACCTCAGTGGGGCCTGGTTCGGAAAGAAGGAAGCACAGGAAGTTCACAGACGTATCAAGTCCTTCCGGGCCACGACGGAAAGCGGCAAGGCCAGCAACCGCAAAGCTTGATGGGTAACGAAGTTCTAACATCCGGGAACTTAAACGCGCCGGGGAAAAGGGAAGTCCCTTCAGCTCCCGTTCAAGGCACGCGATGCGGCGCTTTGAGGTTGCAGGTCTGGTTCAAAGCAGGACGCGGGGGTTCTTTTGCCGTTTCCCCCGAGAAGGGCACGTCCCCTTCTATCCCCCCGGCAAGAATGATTAATGTAACGAGCCGATTCTCCCCTGCTTGCTGCACACCGAAGTGGTCGGGCTGCGGCGAGGTGTGCGCGGCTTCTGATCGCCTCCCAGGACGCGCAACTGAGACGGTCTCCCATTTCCGCACGGGACTGTTATAGCGCGATGAGTCCACTTGCAACATCCTCTGGAATCCTGGGGTTTGCAGTTTCGGGAGGGGCCGGACGGCCCCTCCGAAACTGCAAACCCCAGGATCCAGAGGATGTTGCAAGTGGACTCATCGCGCTATAACAAGCTAGTGCGGAAACGGCCAGTGCCACTGTCTGTGCTGGCGACGCGTGGGCTAGCTGAGCGCCGTCTGGAAGCCTGGCGGCGTTCAGCGAGGCCCCCTCCTTAGCGAATTCAGAGGATTGCGACCTGTTCGTGGCCCAAGGCTCCCTCCCCCCGCGCCTTTTATTTCGCAGCGGGCTGCAAAGAATTCGTGCCATGGTCCCGCGGTGCAAAATGCTCCCCGACAAGGACACGCGAGTTTAGGCAGCGCATTCCGTCCTTGCAGCCAAGCCCCAGACTGGGCTCGTGCAACGACAGCGCTCTGGTTCCACTTCCAAGATCCTCCGGAACCCTGGGGTTTGCAGTTTCGGGAGGGGCCTCAAAGGAAAGGCTCGCCTTCTTCTCAGGAGCGACGGCGGCTTCTCCCCCGGCTTCCCCGAGACCCACACACCGAGCCCCCCTAGCATTTAACAGCTGCGTCACGAGCCACAATTGGGCAAACGAAGCTTCACCAGGGCACGCATCCGCAAAGGAAAGAAAAGCTTCATCCGGCCCTTTTCGGCTTGCCTGCCCGCCTGCCCATCTTCCTGGAAAACAGGGCGGCAGCCTGCCTCGGCTGGGCCATTGGAAAATCTCGCCACGCAACACAACATTCCTGTGCAAACGCGCTAAAACGCCCTTGCCTTGCTGCAACGAGCGAATGCTCTCTTCTGCCTTCTAAACCTCAGAGAGGAGAAGCTCTGCTGACGCCCTCTCTTTCACCTCCCCCGCCCCGGACTTCAGGTTGCTTTTTTTCTGCTTCTGGAAAAATACCGGCAGTGCTGATGCGCGGGGAAGACAGGCAGGAGTCAAAGGCTCTACATCTGTGGTTCTTAACCTGCGGTGCGGGGACCCCTGGAGAGGCTGCGATGGCCTCACAGACTGTCCGCCGAAGCTTGAAGAAATGTCATGAGCATTTACAGTTAAAATAGAATGGAAGGAAGAGAAATCTGTGTGGAATCACTCCAATAAAAATAATATAATAGGAGTGTGTGCATTTACTTATTTCTCCCTTTTCCCCAAATGTGAAGGCCCTCTGTGTCGATAAGCAACTTTAAATAAATATTTGATGCAATTTAAGCTTTTAACTCTGCCGCTTAGTCTTGGGGGGTCTGTGTCAAGAAAACATATTAAAGGAGATCAGCCCATGGTAAAGGAAGGGTTAAGAACCACCGCTCTATACCTTTATTATTGGAACTGTAATGGCAGGTAGCAGGCTTTTTTTTTTAAAAAAAAAATCACATTCTTGTTTTAAAGCAAATGGAAACATCCTGAGCAGTTCCAGAATCTGCAGTTTTGAAAACAGCGTCCTCTCCATTACTTCTCTATGGATTGTGAAGGAGAACAGGCTAGTTACAATAAAATTTGCCGGAAAAGAAAAAAAGTAACTGACAAACCTACACCCCAAAGGGACCTCTGGTCTAATGGGGGCCATCTGATTGTTGTTCCAAGGACGAAATGAGCTTATTAATGAACAAGATTTCTCATATTTTTGTTTTTAATTTTAAAGCAGCCACAATGGAGGGCGGATTATTTGGATGCAGGGCATAGCAGTGGGGGAAGGAAAGGTAACCATTCTTCCCAGACCATTCCCTGTTTAATTAAGCTTCCTGTAACTGATATTTGCCCCATGAGTGGAAAACATAACATGCTATATGTTTTCTGCTCTGAAGCTAATAGTTTCAGGTGCTATTTAAATTAGAAACTTGGGAAAGAGACAATTTCTGTCTATTGTAGCAAAAAACAGATGGGTGGTAAGAATGAGGGGGAAAAAGCAAGTGAAGTGAAGGAGGAATAAAATGCAAAGTTTAGATTTATGTAAGATGATTACAAAATCATAGTTGGGCAATACCACTAAAGGCTTCTGAGTTCTCCAGAACTCTTTGTCAAGCTAGAATTCTGGACAGTTCAGATGTTTTCATACTTAAGTGGCATTTTGGTTGATCTTAATTTGCCTAGCTATGGATTTATTTATTTTCTCAAGGGCCAGCATGATTATTTGCTTTTACTACCAAATAAATATAGTATCCATTCACAAGGCCCCTGGGGGCTCTGGGAAGATGGAGAAAGGAGACACAACAGAAGATCGCTGATGCAGCTGCAGATTTTGTGTGGCTCTGGGGTGGGGGAATAGTTTGCTACTGGTATTTGCTAAACAGCTGCCTGGTTACTTATGGGGAGAAAGAGGAGGAAGAGAATAAATTTATCTAATGAGTAATAAATGCAACAGATTGATCCTGGGACCAGATGCTCATGAGGATTTGTTACTTGAGTAAATGTGTGAAAGGGTGCTCTTGTCTAGATGCTCTTCTATTCTGCATACCTTAGCCAGGTTTCCCATCTCTCATTGGCAATCTTCCTAATGCCTATTTTGTGATTTCATCTCTTGGGGAACATGGTGTAATCATTTGAAATTGTACTTGTTCGTCTGCTATAGAGAGCTGCAGTGGAACTGGTCTGTAATTACTGTTCTGCTCCATGCACCTTGGCTCACACTCTGCAAAAGAGAGCAGGGAGGGGGGAAGGGGAGAGGGGTTAGTTTGCAACGGGACTAGGCAGGGTGTCTGGTGTGCAGCAGCAAAAATGGTTGTACTCCATTTACCTGTATAGGAGGGAAAGTGTGACCACTGACCCTTGGATAGGGGAGTACTTATGAAGGCTGGGCAGAATTCTCCCCCAACCCATGGCAGGATGGTTTGTCCCTTGCAAAGGTGGTGGTAGCATGTGAGGAGATATCACTGAGTTGCAGGTGGAAGGCTGTAAGATATCGTGTATTGTGCCTGAGAGTTGAATGCCACAGTGCTGCTTGAAAGAGCTACTTCCTCCTCTGCATAAGAAAGTAAAATACCCTGTGCCACCTTCTAGAAATGTAAACACATCCTTTCCCCATTAGTTTCCAGGGAAGACATTCATCCCCCCCCCAACTCTTGCAGTGCATATTTCATGATGTAGACCTCAGGCAAGCACTAATGCTTACCATATGTCCCCGGTGTGCAAAGTCTGCTTTCCAGTTCATGAGCGAGGCAGATGTTAAGCTTGTACGGTATATATTTCTATCCATATTCCAGCAGAGATACTATATTATGACCTTGGACTGTTTCTGTGTTTTCTACATCTTCCTCTTGGGGTGGGAGGGAAGGTAGGATGTAGAATGAATGTAGAATGAAGGAAATGTTTTACTTTGAAGGGTACTCTTTCCTCTCCTCGCTTGCCTGTATATGGCCTTTTTTCCTTTAAAGTTCCAGGTGCCCATTAACTGCAAATTTATAGCACTATTATTCTATTTTTAACTGCCATGGTTCCATCCTGAGGAGGATGGTGAGGCACTAGAGCATTCTGGCTGAATGTTTTTAAATGCCCCTCCCTACATGGCAAATTTCAGGATTCCATATGATGGAACCATGTCAGTTACTATAAATGTAGCTCCAGAATTATGTAGTGTGCATTGGCCCCAGGATCATGAGTACAGCTGAGATTCTACCTGTAAGAGTTCAGGAGAAACTAATTGTATTTATCAAGTATTCCGCACAGGGACATCCAGTCCTTATTGAATGGAATGTTTTGAAGTTTAAAACAAATGAGCTAGGAACCAGCTTCACAAGCACACAGATTAGAGGCCAGATATCAAATTCCAACCATGGTTCCCACTGCTGCTGTCACCAGGAAAAGGGAGCCTGCTCTTATGGCTACTGTTCAACAGGGGCACCCTCTCCTAGTGAACAGATGTGTACATCTATGTGCATATCGCCCCCCACGTACTCTCTCTGTTGTGGAAGGAAGAGAGGGAAAAAAGTGGTGGTGACAGCAGTTCTAAAGCCATCAAAATGAAAGTGGGCATCCTTCTTCCTCAGGAGGTAAGGGACACTATAGCTGATGTATTTATGTGCTCCCTTCTCTCCTGTTTTTCTTCTTCTATGGTTGCCCTTTCAGTCTGGCAAGCCAAGGACTTGCCCTCACCCACACCCCAGCCAGCCTAGCTATGCACTTGCAGCTTCCAGGTCATATGGGCTTGGTCATTCCCAACTCTTTTTAACTGAGGATGTAGAATTTTACATTGCAGTCTTTCCTATGTATTTGTGTCCGTTGATTAGCCTTGTATATTCTGAATTGTTTTTTTCCCCTTGAGGAGTGGTATATTGCTGGTGTATTGGACTGGTATTTGGGAGATCCAGGCTGAATTCTCCATTGAGCCATGAAACTTGCCAAGTCACCTTGGCTAGGCACACTCCATTGCCTGACCTACCTTGCAGGGTTGTTAGGAGGATAAAGTGGAGGGACTAGACTGAATACTGTGCCTTGAGCTTGTTGGAGGATGAGTGGGAGACAGATATAATGAATAAATGTTTTAATCTTCAGCTCTAATTGATTAATTGATTGATTAATTAGATCTAATTGATCTAATCTAATCTAATGATCTTCAGCTCTTATTGATTTACTGTGGTTTTGCTCTGAGCTACATCATAATAGTGAGAGCATTTTCTCTTCACTGTGGCCTTCATAAGCTGCTCCACTTTCTTTTCGAGCTTATTCTTAACATTGTAGCTGCAGGAAAGGAGATTCCACCTGAACCTCAGGAAGAACTTCCTGACGGTCAGGGCTGTCCGGCAGTGGAATATGCTGCCTCGGAGTGTAGTGGAGTTTCCTTCTTTGGAGGTTTTTAAGCAGAGGCTGGATGGCCATCTTTCGGGAGTGCTTTGAGGGTGTTCCTGCATAGCAGGGATTTGGACTGGATGGCCCCTGGGGTCTCTTGCAACTCTACATTTCTATGATTCTACAGTATAAAACCACAGTATAAAAAGCCCCATCATCAAAATTCCCATTCTCCAAGTCCTCACTGATGTTCCTGTTGATCTCCAGATTGCACAGTGAGTGATGTAGTCCCAGGCTCTATGTGTGTCTTCAATAGTGATCTGTGTTCCCTGAGCAAGGATGTAGATATATGAATATATGGTGTGCCCAGCACTGGTAAAAGTTATATTTTTTGAACTACAGCTCCCCAAAATGATATGTTGACTAGGCAATTCTAGGAGCTGTAGTAAAAAAAATGAAAAAAAAAATCAAAAATAAAAATTGAACACTGGATGTGCCACACTTACTTGGAATGCTGTTCTCCATTAAGTAGAGAGGGAAAAGAACAGCAGTCAACTGGCAGGTTTTGATTTTTTGTTATGTCTTCTGTTGGCTTGATGCTATATAATTATTGGTGGTCAAATTCAAACAGCTGAAGTAATTCCATCCTTCCTAATTCTGTCCTTACCACCATACTCCTAATTCAACAAATATTCCACCTTGTACTCAGGGGTTCCTACATGCATTATTATACATTATTACTGTATTATTGTACTTACGTAGTGTAGTGCCAGAAGCCAGCATGGTGTAGTGATTTGAGTACTGGAGTGGGCCTCTGGTAGACCAGGTTTCGAAGCCCTGCTTGGCCACGGAAACTCATTAGTGATCTTGGGAAAGTCACACTCTCTCAGCCTCAGAGGAAGACAGTGGCAAATCCCTCTGAACACATTTTGCCAAGAAAATCCAATTATTGAGTCTTCGTAAGTTGGGAATGGCTTGAAGGCATATAACAACCACTAAATATAGTGCCAGTGCAGGAGCACTACTATGACAGGGCTTGGAAAACTTATGCAGAGGGGGTTTCTGAACTAATTTACAGGGCACACGTTCTGCCAGTCTTTTCCTTTTGTCCAGCTTGGCTATACAGCCATAGCAGGGCATGTTATATATCAAAGCCCGTTACCAATTTAATCATATTAAATCATATTTTGCCAATTAAACCATATCAAAGTGTGGGGGTGAATGGTCTGGTAACATGCTGGCTCTGTAATATTGGAATGCTATACAGCCTCAGGCTACTGTTTTTTGTTTTAATCAATTCCACTATTGCTTTGGCTCTGTGTTTAGGACCATTTCCTTGCTGGAAAAGGAACCCCTGTCCCAGTCCAGGTCTCTTGCGTATTGAAACAAGTTTTCCATTATAACTGCCCTGCACTTGGCTCTATGCATCTTGCCCTTAATCTGCACCACTTTCCCAGTCCTTGCCAAGGAGAAGCAGTCCCACAACATGATGCTACCACCACCACACTTCCAGGGGGAGGGTGTCTTAGAGCAAGGAGCACTGTTGGTTTTCTGCCATACACTGTTCAGTTTTGTTCTTATCAGACCAGAAAACATTACTGTACATTTTCTGTGCCTCTCACATGCCTTTTTGTAACGTCCAACTGGACTTGATGTGAGTTTATTTCAGCAATGGTTTTCTTCTTGGCATTCTTCCATAAAGCCCAGTTTTGTGGAACATCCAGATAATAGTTGTCCCATAGATGTTTCTCCCATCTCAACTGTGGATCTCTCCAGCTCCTTCGGAGTTACTGTTGCTTCTCTAACTAATGCCCTTCCCACCCAATAGTTTGAGTTATTGTGGACAGCCTTCTTTAGGCAGAATTGCAGTTGAGCCATAGTCTTTCTATTTTGTAATAATTAATTTAACAGTTCTCCAGAGGACATGCCTAGTTTGGGCTATTTTTTGACAATTGGTGCTTCTCCACAACTTTATTCCAGACTTCTTTTGATATCTCCTTTGACTTCATGATGCTGCTTGTTTCAATATACTCTCCAATCGTCCTTAGTGCCTTCCGGGAAGAGGTGTACTTCATGTGAAATGATGAGGCAATGGAGTTTTACACGAGTGGGCTGCATTCAGCTACTTATGGGACTCCTGGAGGCTGTGGGTTGCAGCAGAGTTTATTTAGGCTTGTTACAGAGAAGGGGTGTATACTTACGCATCCAACAACTGCCAGCTTATTTTTGTTTACTAAACTTACTGTGTCACAATAAAAATTATTTTGTACCTTTACCGTGTTGAGTATCTTGTGTATATGAAACAGTAACAATGCCAGTTTAATTCATATCAGTTCCACAGCAAAATGTGGAAAAATCAAAGATACTGCAGGGTACTGTATTTTATCTGTAAAAATCTTTGTCTCTAAATATAATCTTATAATCTTTTGAATGTGATTTAAATGCTTTTGAGAATTTGCAGTTTTGTACCTCAGCACAATTGATCAAAGACAATCCGCATGAGAACACGTACCAAAAACAAAGAGACCTATTGTGTGCTTTGTATTCCTTCCAGCCATGAAGTATACAGCGAGTACATAATAGCTCCTTGGCATTGGTTGGGATCCCTTTATAGAGATTTGCCAGCTACAGAATGGAGACTCCTGTGTTCTAACAAAGGAACAATTCCACATGCTAGTTTAAAATACCTCATTCACCTCTCCTTTCAGTGATGTTATTGAAGAACTTTCTAAAACATCCTTGATACTATGTATGTTACAATAGTTACACAGTCCAAGGCTGTCTTATTGTTTTCTCAAAAATAACTACTAGTACTCCTATATTAAATTGACCTTACTTCCCAGTAAATATGTGTAGGATAATGGGTTAATTGTAATCATTGCATCTTTGCTTCTATTTATTGTATTATGATGATATAAAAAATAGATTATGTGACACAGTAATGTCATATATGACTGGGGAATTTTATCTTTATAAGAGGGAAGAAGCTTATCTCAATGTCAGAAGGAGAAGAGCTTCAAAGCAACAGTCCATTTTTGGACAGTAACTCTCAGAGAATTTAAGAAATACTAATAAAAAAGATAATTGTCTAGACTATGAGATATTTCAGTCTGCTTGTTAAATACTAATGTTTGGACCTTCCCGTTGGTAAAATCTGTAACGATTTGTAACATTTGTTGCACACGTTTTGTGTGTCTGCTCTTGACTATACTGCAGTTTTAGAGCTACTACCCAGAATCCTGTTGGGGCCAACATGTCTTTGTAAGTGGATTATGCCTATGGGAATTGGAATTGCGCAGTTGCGTTATGTCTATATTCAGTTGAGGGCTGCTGTTATGTTACCACAGACCTGGCAAAGTAGTGAATGTGCATTGGTGTGCATCACCAATAGTATGCATCATGCAGCAATACGCATTGTGCACTGATGCACATCACACACCAATGCACACCATGCACCAAGGTGCATTGCACTCTGATGTGCATTGCACACTGAGTGCATCATGCACCAATGCACATTGAGTACTCTTGCCAGTGTCCTGTTACACACCTTTGTAATTCAGTAAAGGGGTTTCTTAGCACTTTTGCTGCTTGGCTGATATATGTAAAGTTCTGTTACAAGTCACATAGGATTCCAGAGACAGCATTTTCTAACTAATACATATATTTAATACCTGAGAAAATGTGAAGTTTTACCTCAGTGGCATGCTGCAAGATGCTCTGTTGATCATAGAGACGATGGTGATTAATAAAAAATAGAAACAATTTCTTCCTAATTCAAATGAATATATTAAATGAATTCTAACCTTAACCTACTGCTCCTTGGCCTTTGCTCCTCACTGAGGGCTAGTAGATCTCAATGCTGCAGTTAGGGAATATGTTATATCTAGATAAATTTCTTTGTCTTGGAAACCTTAAAGCTAAAGCAGAGCTTTCCAAACTTTTCTTGTTGGTGACACTCACATACATCATTTTATGACACGGTAATTCAGTTTTACTAGCAAACCAGAGGTTAAACCAACCAATTCTGCATCTGCAGTACCCACAGGTGTACCTACGGTGGGGAAAGGCAGCCCCTCCCTATCCTGCCCAGCTGCCATAGCCCTTGCCAGGAAAGACCCTGGCGAGGGTGGCAGCAGTGGGAAAGGCAGCCCCCCTACCTGATCGTGGCCCGTTGCCATCACCCTTGGCAAGAGCAGTGGCTTGTGAGGTGGGTCCTTCTCAGCCCAGGAAGATGACACACCTACACACTTCAGGCGACGCACTAACGTGTCATGACACGCCATTTGGAAACCCCTGAGCAACAGGTATGAATTTTGATATCCTGTGCTCTTGGCTACTTGTCCTATCTCCACAGTTTCCTTTGCTGTATGTTCATTTCCCCTGCCAATAGTTTGCGTGTATGAGGATTATTTCTACCCCTATTTTCTTCTTGGCAGCTCTTTCTGTGAATCAGCTATCCATTCAGCTTCTGGCTTTTACTGTCTGTTCTGTCCTGCAGCTGCTCTTGCGTTGCAGCTCCTTCCAGAGTTACGTTTCCTTGTAACTCCATTTTCGTCAACACTATGCGATATAGCCTGCCCAGGAGCTCCTATGATTTGTAACCTTTATTCATCTTCCTGCCTTCTTTGTCTTTCTGTTCCATTCCTAAGACATTTGTCTCTTCCATAACCTCATTTTCCAGGTTTTTGTTTCTCAGTTGGCAATCCACTTTCTTTGGTGACCCATATTTCTGCTACTTGGTCCTTAATTTTTTTCTACTCTGAGAAAGTCTTTAAAAACCATGCACTCCTTTTGCATTTTCCTAATGAAACCATATCCAGCCAGTTTTTAAAAGAGAGGTAAAAAGTATGCTCCTATCCAAAGATATCATTATTCTTCATGTCTCCATTGCTTGAATATTATGCTATGATTACAGGATTAGATCTTGCAGAACTGCCATGGAATAAAAGCATGCCATGTTGTTGATAAGAGACCTTAGCAACTTAAATTCAAACATAAAAAGAACAGAGGTTATTGTGACTGAGTCCCATAGAAGCCCAGGGCAACAAGAAAATAGCAAACACAAAAACAGTAGAGGAACAACTCTCTTACATTTATTCATTTACTTTCCAAAAAGCTTACGTGGACCAGTGATTCTTCCATATGACACCATATATAGCATCATTTAAAGTGTTGCAGCTATATCGCATAGAATCCGGGGATATGTAGTGTGGTGAGAGACTAGAGATTTCTAGCTGAGAATTCTCAGTTGCCTTCCCTAAACTGTAAAGCCAAACATTCTGTAGGATGCAGCCATGGCAGTAAAATTGGAATCATAGTGCTATAATTGTGTCTCGTGAAAGGGCCTCAGACAGCCCTAAAGTGTAAACAGGTTGTTACCCCAAAACGTGCGTGCCACAAAGGCCAACCTGCAATGCCAATACCTCCTCGCAAAGGTGGGGAATTAATTAGCTCAAAATCAGGAGGCTAATGAGAGGGGGACAACTTAGTGAGATATTGCTACCTTTTCACTTTACAGTCTCACGCAGGAAAAGAGCCAGACAAAGATTCAAAAGTAAGCTAAAAATGTGTTTTTATTGGGGGAAATTCATTCATGCATGTACACAAAATACAAACAGTCAAACAGCCACACAAGAGCTAACTGAAGGAGAAAGGGATGAAAAATTATGTATAGAGAGGCTGAGGGGTTTTGGGGGATTTATAATTACCAGTCCAGAAGAATAGTGAAGAGCAGAAATGTGTTTTGGCTTAGGTAGGGCCTAAGGATAGTTCTCATTCAGGAGCCAGATGGACAGAGTGATGGGTAGACCTTCGAGAGACTGCACTGTGCATCCTGAAATCAGGGGTACTGGTACCCAAAAAATAGCTTGTGGCAGTGGAAGGTATGTGCAGTTTCAGGTGTGGAACAATGGGAGTTGCAACACAGACAATGGACTATCAATCCACTAATGTTTACAGTGTTTGGATGACAAAGACATGATGACTGTTGTAATAGCTCTGTATTGTGGGTGCTATGAGGCAAGAGGAAGGAGTCCAGGTGTACAGGGGATGGGTATCTGTCAATCAGTGTCCTGGTGGGCTTTTCCCAATTGTGTTCCCTGGAAAGACATTCAGCTTCTACTTAAGCTAATCATCCACAGAAACAACAGCTACTGCCTGGCAAATGACCTAATCTCACCTAGAGGGTTGTTACTGCAGTTTAGGCCTACCTGGCGATACCACCCGATATCACTTTGGTATCATAATTCGGCCTTGTGCTACCACCCTACTCTACGTGTTTGTGAGGCCCCCGGACAAGCATGAAACTAGGCTCGGCACTTAACTGCTGAAATATTCTCAAACAATACAGGCAAGCCAGAAATAGCCAGATCGCAGCTTCAGGGACCTCCCCGGCAAACACCATATTATGTATGTGTGCTACCTACAAAAGGCTCCCTGCCCCGAGCAGGCAATTTGACAAAGGCTGAACCATCCACTGTCAAGCATTGCGTATTTACATACTGGCTACACCATTGTTAATTCTGCTCTGATTCCATCATGCTAAATTGTGACCTTTCGGAGACATTGTCTCGCACCCAAAACTCATTGTTGTCCCTGAGTAAGGCATAGCCTGCAGTCACACCTCTCCCTATAAAAACCCCTGATTCTGAGACCTTCCTCGGATCGCTCCTGAGTTCCAGACCACCTTGCTGCCACTTTGCTTGGCGAGCTTCCACTCAGCTCCACGTGCTGAGACACACCAAACCCCAGCATCGCTCTCTATCTTCTTCCGGGCTTCAGGAACAGGTTTCGTATCACCTGAATCAACTATCCCTCTGAAAATCCTGCTATCTTACTCACACCTTTATTTTCCTTAGTTATCTGTGTGCGTGTGTTGCTTACATCATGTGCCTGTACTAATAAAGATCATTCATTGCTTTCAAACCGGTCTGCTTCTTGACTTGGCCTGACCCCATAAACACTGGTTTACAAGATCCTGCTAAGTTACCCTGCCTCTCGTAACGCTAAAGCAGTGCTCTGAGCTAACTTTCCCCACCTATAGTTGAACACATTTAGGTGTCCCTCATGGGACCCCCAGTAAACAGGGTAACAGGGTGTTTAGGTTGACTAGCCTCTCTTTCTCACATTTACAGTCAGATTTGTTCCCTTACTCGGTTTGACCTCTCAGTCACCTCTCAGGCTTGACTTTGATATTAGTGCCAATTGAAATGTGTTGCTAATTAAATATGATACCAAAGCGAGGCCTTACAAAATAGTCTTCCATCTGAAAGTTGATTTTGGGATCTCCAGCTCACCAAAGTCCCCTTTATTGTTGAAACATATACAGGCTAAACCAAGTCAAAGTTACTTCATGCATCTCTTATTCCTATAAAGAAACCAGTCTCTGTACATTTGAAAGGCATGAAAACCAATGTCAGTATACATGAATTTGGTAGCCAGTCCATGGATTAGCTATCTGTTGGGAGTTAGAGTTTCCTAGGGTGTTATCCCTTTGGGGGAAATTCTACGAAAGCTAAAACTGTTATGAATTAATCTTCTTTTAGTAGAGCAGCAGAAGAAGCATGTCCCTGTGTGGTTTCCCTGAACTGAGACTGACTTAGAAAGCAAAGCAAGGCAGGCAGTTCCAGGTTACAAACTTGAAAAGTTTACTAAAATTAATTTTACTATCACATATGCATTGGAGAGCCTAGATCCTAACTAACAAACAGATTAGGTATCATAGTAGCTTCGTTCTTAATTCCCCATCTTTTTGGTGGAGAGGTGAAGCATGGTCAGAGGGAAGGAAGTAGAAGTGAAAATGGCAAAGAAGAGAGAGGTCTGAGAAGTGTGGTCTTTTATATAAGGTCAATAATCCCAGGTTCTATCCTGGGTCACATGGTCTGGTCACCTGGCTACCATAACTATGCATTTAAATAACACAAAGAGCAAGAGTAAGGCTTTAGGTGAGAAGGCAGAAGACTCTGACATGCAAAGGAAAAAGAAACTCTATGCTAGCTCAACCTCACTTGCCCTAGAACAAGAGGTGGGAAGAGAAAATGCCAGAATTTTCCAGCACTATCTGATATGGGTAACTGTTGTAAGACCATATGGAGGTGTTGCATACAACAGTACTACACAGCATTTTGTACTGAATGCAAGCAGATACAGGGAAGCAGACCTCAACATATCTACCAAATAAATTGGTAATTGGTGAATAGGGCCTTTACTAAGGCTCCTGTGTCTTCTCAGACAGAAGACTCGGAAAAGACTTTTGTCCAACTGCTGTGAAAGGGCTATTCTTTTTTGGAGCTCTCCACTCTTTACAATTGATGTCATTGTGCAATGAATTAACTGTTTTCATTCATGACATCTATGTAATATGGGCATTATTTCTTCTTCTATGGTG
The DNA here is from genome assembly GCA_948472985.1 of Iguana delicatissima. NCBI lineage: Eukaryota > Metazoa > Chordata > Lepidosauria > Squamata > Iguanidae > Iguana > Iguana delicatissima. The sequence continues at coordinate 74,055 of CAOKZL010001826.1, forward strand.
TACATTTTTTTTTCTATCATAATGTTACCACCATGAACTGGCCTGGCCTTTGGTAAACCTTAGATATCATTTTTGATATCACAATTCGGCCCTGTTTTGCCACCAGCCAAGTGTTTGTGAGGCCGCCAAACAAGCACGAAGCTAGGCATGGCTATTATATGCTGACTCATACTTGTTTACACCAAGACAAGCCAGAAACTGCCAGATCTGCTTTAGGAGACCTCCCGAAACAAACACCTTCATTACAGATGCGCGTCAAAATAAAGAGACCCCTGCCCCGAGCGGGAACCCTGGCGAGCTGAGAGCTCAACTGCCAAGCTAGCTGCATCTACACACCAGCCATACTATTGTCAATTTGGACCTTAACTCAAATCATGTAAATTCTGACCTTTCGGAGACATTGTCTCCAGCCCAAAACCCATTGTTTTCGCCCAAGACCAGACTAGCCCACGGTCATTCTTTCCCTGATAAAACCCCCCAGTTCCAAGAGCTCCTCGGATCTCTTGCTGGACCGCCCGTTTGGACTACCTTGCCGCCGCTCCAGCCCAAAACTCATTGTTTTCGCCCAAGACCAGACTAGCCCATGGTCATTCTTTCCCTGATAAAAAGCCCCCAGTTCCGAGAGCTCCTCGGATCTCTCGCTGGACTGCCTGTTTGGACTACCTTGCCGCCGCTTCGTTCTGTGAGCTCCCCTCAGCTGCCACGCTGAGTTTCCTCTCTTCAATTGGACCTCTTCAGGACTACGAGAAAGGTGTCGTATCACCCATTTCCCCCAAAAAACTCTCATTTCCTATTTCTAGTTAGCTGTGCGGTTGTGTTTTCTTAATAATTTGTTTGCTTGTTAATAAATATTATTGTTGCTATTTTAAACTGGCTGACTGCTCACTGACCTGAACCTGTATACATAGGGTAAAAGATTCCCACTAACTTACCCTGCCTCTCACTAGCTTAAGAGAGTGCTCCAGCTAATGTCCCCATCTTTGTTTGGTTTGTTTGGTCATTTGGGTGCCCCTCCTGGGACCCCCCCAATCTACAGAGTAACAATAAGAACTTTACTTATATAGTTGCAGAACACCACCCTAGCTTTTACACCACAGTGGTCTCATGGGAGAATAGTTATTAGCCTTCTTGGGTAACTGAATAATTCCATTTCAGTATAAAAACTCACACACTTATAGTTGTACAATGTAAGCATTGTAAAAACCTCTTCATTGCTTTAAAAGCTTACATAAAACTGCTGTTATAGTGGATGGGAATGCACTTCTAGGGCTGCTTTTCAGAGCAGGAGTGAGGACTCAGGTACAAAAGTTGCAGATGAATTAATTGACTGTCCTTGCTCTTGTCACTGAATGAGTTGATAATGAGACTTCCAAATTTTGCAGTTCTTTGTGACAGATTAGCATATTGAAAGTAAGAGAATATGAAAATAATAGCACAAAGATTCGTACTACTTCCTGTAAGATTGTTCAGATTTCTGAGTAACAGCTAGAACTTGCATTTCAACTGGCTAAATAATTCATAAGTTATTATCAAGTTACTACATACGAATATATTACTTGGTTACACCAGGCTTCTGGAACATTCTAATTAGGATGACCAGACTATATCAAACAAAAGACAGGTTTTTTGTTAATGAATAAACTAGTAGCAATATTTTTAGAAACTACTGATTTGCAATAAATGATAAATAGTGAGAAAATAGTGATTTGTATGCTTTCCCACGCATTTAGAAATTTACTGTAAATCACTATTTTCTCATCATTTCCTGAGTGAAAGGAAAACAGAGGAATCATTGGTGGGCAGTTGAGATTTTGGAAGGAGCTCCTGAAAGTAAGAAGCATGCTAATTTTTTTCTCTTCAGGGCAGAATGAAAAATATTTTACAAGTTATAAATTAAAATAAGAAGAGGACCGATCTCCACAATCCCCACATTTTCAAGATATGAGTTTCATTGTAGTGCCATCCACTGACTTTAGTGCTGGTATATGCCACTAGTAAATATAATAATGCTTGGTAGGGTAGAAGGCAGTAGGAAAAGAGGAAGACGTCATTACAGATGGATAGACTCAATCATGGAAGCCATGCCCTGAGTCTGCAAGACTTGAGCAAGGCTATTGATGACTTCCAAGTCTCTCATTCATAGGGTTGCCATAGGTTGAGGTCAACTTGATGGTGGTTAACAACAACAAATTCTTCAGAAACTTCACCAAGTATAGTGTTTACCCAGCTTAGTTAAGGAGTTTGTTTTCAAGATGCCTTGTTTTTCCTTTCATATCCTTCTAGACCTCTTAATGACATTGGTTTCACAGCATCTTCCCTAGAGGTTTAGTTAGAACGAGAATGCACAGACAGTTTCAAGGCCAAATACAACATGAATGGATTCTCTCTGCTTTCATAAAGATGACTTTCAAATGACACATTTCTCAGGAGAGGAAAAAAAAAGAGAAGAGAAACACCTATGTGATAGAGGTATGAAACACATAAGTATTCTGTCCTCCCCCCTTTTCTGCAGTGTTAATTTGATGTCAGTTGCTTTGCTTTTGTGGAATTCTCTGTAGACAGTTGGAAAATAACTAATGGGATTGTTTGTTACTTCACAAGAGACTGAAACTTGAGTTGCTTAGAGGAAGAGGGAATTTGTCGCACTTAGGACACTTTTTAAAAAATGTGACAGAAAAAAATCAGAATTCAAACCAAAGTGCAGAAATAATTTGCACAGAAATAGTTGCATGTATGGAACTTTATTCAGATATGAATTTGCATCCACACAAAGGCTGGGTGCGTTGCAGGGCTCTGAAAGGTTACTTTTTGTTGGATTACAGCTCCCAAAATCCACAAGCCAGAACAAAGAGGTCATGTTCCATAGGAGATTCTAGGAGCTGTCACACAAAAAGTAACTTTTCCATGCTTTGCTTCATTGCAGTTGTTCAGATTCATTTTACACACACACACACACACACACACACACACACACACTCTGGCAGATCCACTTTGTCCATCTGAACAGGAGTTAGGATGGCTAAATCCAAAAGATGATGAGGCTCCTCCACTGTTAAGTGTTTTGTAGAAGAAGGAATTTCACCAGGTGTAGCTTGACATACATCTGCCCCCTTTTTATTTGGTTACCCTAAAAGGAGTCTTTCCTTAGCTATGGGCAGTGAGATTCTATGTTTGTTACTATAGAAAACTACACAGAAAATCTGTTTTCCAAATGCAAATAGATCCTATGTGAATACTGTATGGGTTGGTGGGTAACAAAGAAATCCATGTGCAGTGTGCTGTTGCTCATCAAGCAGGGTAATCAGACTGGCAGATTTTAAATGTCAGGTTCCCACAAGATGAGTAATAGCTAAGTTATTACTTCAAATTCTGGGTTCTTTAAGGAATTTTATAGATCAACATTAATTGTGAACAAAAGAAATAAGCAAAGCCTAAGACATTTTGAAGCTTGCTGCAGAAAATTAAATCATTACTCCTTATCCCTGCAGTAAAAAACTAATAATACAGGTAAGTCTTGATTTATGGTGGGGTTGTGTTCCTGGATTTGTGAGCTAAACTGAGACAGATGTAAATAATAGGAACAAATTCCGTGGGGAATAACTGGACACCAGGGTGTGTCTATGTGGGTGCCTTTCAACAAAGTTGCCAGAAAATGAGTAATTTTACTCAACCCACCACCAATTTTAAATACACTTGAAACATTAAACATCAGAGCTTATTTTTTCTGGGCTAGAGAAATGTGAAGATGCTCTTCAGAGGGAACTGAAGATGCAGCAACTGCTGATCCCAAGAGGGGTTTTGCTGGGGAGAGCTGGCTTGCCATAAGGCAACAGGTCCTCTTCAGACAGGGAGAAACTGGTAAGTACTGTGTTCTGCTGTGCCTTCCCCAGCAGGCTTCTCAGGTGGAGGAAACACCTCAGGAGAAAGGCAGCACATCTCCTCTATGTCTTCTGGAGCAGGTGAAGAGGCCATAGCAGAAGGAGATGCAGCACATTGTTACCCTGATTTCTGGGGTCCCTTGGGGGATGCCTTAATATGCTCCACATGATAGGGAATGGAAACTAGCCAGAGCACAAGCAATAGCCATGCGAGAGGCAGGGTAACCAAGCAGAGTCTTTTTGCCCAGTTTTTACAGGGTCAGGCCAAGCCAAAAACCAAACAAAAATGTCCAATAAATATTTTTATTGAGTGAAAGTCTCACACACCAACGCAATCACTCACACACTCACTCAAGACCTATTAAGAAGTAAAAGAGAGGAAACTGGATAGGGGAGTATTGAAGGGATTGCAGCTGGGGTAATACTGCACCTTTTCCTGAAGTCCTTGGTCAGGGAAAAACAGCAGAGAAATGGGACTCAGCACGGAGAGGGCTCAACGGATGGAGCAACGGTCTGCTGGGATGACCGGGAGTGATCCAAAGAACTGCTCAAAAACTGAGACTATTTGTAGGGGGAGAAGTACCTGGAGGGCTAATCCTTTTCCGGGGGAACAGTAGGTGTTGGAGTGATAACAAAGCTCCACCATGGCAATTTCCTTTGTGTGATGGGATTGCAAGGTGTTGCCAAAGTCTCAGGATCTTTGGCTGTGTTAGTTTGTGGTGTGACTTCATGTAAATGGTTCTCGCCTGATAGAATATTTGCTCAACTTGGGGCAGACACACTAATCCCCTCAAGTCGGCTTCTCAGGGGCTGAGGACCCTTTGTTTATTGTGGGATTACACATCTTGAGGTCTCCTGGGCTACGTGACTGGGGATTTTACTGGCCTGACCTGGTTTTCAGTCATTTGACCATTGCTGCCTACATGCCCATCCAATAACCTCTCAGGCATGTTGAATCATATTTTAATATCAAAATTGTAGACCCCAAGATAGGGTTTTTCCAGTGGAGTAACAACATCTCCTGCTGTGTTCTCTCCAGCAGGCTTGCTAAGTGAAAAAAGCAGGCTAAAGTTGCTCCCCCTTCCATTAAGCAAACAGAGGAAACCACTTCCAGCCATATCAAAACTCCAAGCTTCCAGTTTCTTCCACTCATCATGCCCCACTTCTAAGCAGGCAAAGGAAACCCCTCTCCCCCCATGACAAGAAGATTTGAGTTTCTTCCTCCCCATCATGCTCTTTCTTCTGAGCCAGCAAAGGAAAACCTTCTCTTTCAGCAACACCAGGACTATGATTGCTTTCTCCTCCCTCACCACTTCCCCAGCCTAGGCAGGTATAAGAAAACAATGCAGTCATCTTTTTCTTACTTGTCAAAGCTCTATGGCAAAACACCAAACAGCCTTGCTCTTTCACCTCACTCTCTTCATCCTCTCACCTTGCTCCCCCACTTTGCTCAACTACGCACATGCACTAGGAGAGCTATGCATTGTGTGTGAGATGTCTATGGAGAAATGTAAAGTTGAAATGTTGTAAATCAAGGTAATACAATTTGAGACATACCTGTAAATTAATGAAATTGATTCAGACCTTCACCTGTGTTTTTCCACACACAGATAGTCCTTTCAAAACAACTTTGTGAAGCAAGTTGCATTGATACTACATTTTTGCTTAACAGAAAGAAGCATGGACAAGGCAAAGCTAACACTAAAAAAGAACAAGAAAGTGGAAGATGTGGGTTTATCTTGCATTGGGAAGATACTGATCTCCACAAGACAAAAGTTGTTGAGCTATATGACACAACAATAATTTTCAATACAAATGGGGTGTGGGATTTGAAGACTTCAGACCTCCCACTCTACAAGTAAACTTCTGAACTGTGAAACGTGAACAGCAGACACAATTTTGCATCTTGTCAGAAGGCACCGTATTTGCCGGCATAGAAGACCCACTCCATTTATACACCCCATTTGTCATCTACGCCAGCACTGGCAAATACTATTTGCCAGTGTATAAGATACACTGGCATATAAGATGCATCCCATTTTTGAGCAGTATTTTTTTGGGGAAAAAAGTGAGTTTATATGCCAGCGAGTTCAGTTATCTATACCTATACATTGGATCACAATGGATTTTATTTTAAAATTTCTGTAAATTGCTATTCCTCTCTTTCCACTCGCCTCTCTCTTGCATACATAGTGCTTTACAGCAATAAAAAGAAAATAGCTATCATTAAAGTTGTATGAATTATTTAATGTCAGCAGTTGGGCATTTCCAAATATTAGAAGCAGGATACCAACGAGGAGTGCCACCTTCCTTCAGTAGGTGTGTGATTGTAGGTGTGTGTGTGTGTGTGTGTGTGTGTGTCTTCAAGTTACCTGTTGACTTATGGCAACGCCATGAATTTCATAGGGTTTTCTTAGGCAAGGAATACTCAGAGGTGGTTTGGCAGTTCCCTCCTCTGAAATGTAGCCTACAAAACCTGGTATTTTGTTGGTGGTTTTCCATCCAAATACTCATCTGGGCTCACCCTGTTTAGCTTCCAAGGTCAGATAGGATCTGAATTTAGGCAGATAATTATAGTTATATGATTACAGGCAAAAAAATCATAAAAATATAATCAAATTATTAATAGCTCACAGCAATATAAAACATACAGTGAAAGCATAAAAGAAACAGTATGGCTCTTTCTTTTAAAAAAAAATGGATTCCAGAAACTTATTGGAATAATTTTTAAGAGTTGTCATCTGAAAGAAGGAAAGCAAGTAAGGGCTGGTTCTACCATTTCTAGGAGGGGAGTTTCAGACCCTAGGACAGTGGTTCTCAACCTGTGGGTCCCCAGATGTTCGTGGACTTCAGCTCCCAGAAGCCCTGAGCATTGGCCATAATGGTTGGGGCTTCTGGGAGCTGAAGTCCACGAACATCTGGGGACCCACAGGTTGAGAACCACTGCCCTAGGAGCATCTACCAAGAAGGTCTTCTATTGTATTCTCACCAAAAATACCTGTAAAGGTAGCTGGAGTGAGAAAAGTGCCTCTTCCAAAGAATCTTAGGGTGTAGGCAGGCTCATATGGGAGAATATGGTCCTTCAGACAGTCTGGACCTAAACCATGTAGGGATTTATTTGTCATAATTAGCACTGGTAGCTAGTGGGGCTGTAAGCTCCTGATCAATTCCAGTCTGGCTGCAGCTATTGGGGCAGGTGGAGTGTTGAGCACTCTTGAAAGGCACCTCTTTGTAGACTATGTTATAGTGATTCACATGGATGTAACTAAAGCATGTGTTGCCACAGTCAGGTTATCTCTTAACAGTAATGAAAAGTTACAGTTGTACTGCAGGAAGAGTTTAGTTATTGCTTGTTAAGTTACAGTCATAATGCAACTTGGTTATGCTTTTGAGAATTGGAAAAAGGAATTACTCATAACTGGCATAATGATATTTGTAAATTGACACAAATCTTTTCTGCCAGTGTGAGGGATTTAGTAGCAACTGTATTCCTCTCTAGGCAATAACGGGCAATAAGATCAAATTGTTAAATGTTTTTTTTTTAAAAAAAGAATAAGCCGCAACCTCAAAAAAAATAGCACTTGGAATGGAGAGGGATCACAGTAGAAACCATTACATGTTGTCCTATATTCTGCATAAAACAAACACAGCTGCACAAAAACACCCTAAGGGTTTCTTAGGCAAATGGAGAGAAAGGTTAGATTGCTGATGAAATTTCAATAATGGAGAGTCAGAATGTAGGCCAAATAAAGAGTAGATGTTCAAGTCATGCATAAAACCAAGAGAGAGCACTGAAGCAGATGTAATTAAAAGTTCAAGGTTCTGTACAAAGGAAAGAATTCTTGAGGCTGTTGCCAACAAGCAGAATGCTGTGATATGCTGCAATGCCATTCTGTGAATCACTTCACCGTTATACATACCACATGTTACTATCATAAACAGAAGACCAACAATATATCTATTCCTTGGGAAGCATTTATTGAATGACTACAATAAAATAGGAAAAAATAATGTATGAAAAAGATATAAAGGACTTATGCAGAACCTTTGAGACTGAGAAAAAGGAAATTCTAGCATCTGGTGAAGTGGATGGGGTACCACAAAAGCTTGTTTCTTTCTTGTTCTCAGTCATTCCCAAATATACTACAGGATCTCTTTTAGACAAATGCAGACTAAGGCCATTTCTGCACGCGGTGGGGGAATCACCCCGTGCCGCTACTTACCGGGTCTTATGGCTCCCCAGTTTGGTCCAGGCTGCTCCGGAGCAGTGTATGCTTGTCACTCCGCGCTGCTCCGGCGTCGAAAATGGCGGCTTCCAGTCGGTCGAGGGTCTCGACCAACCACTGAAGCTCACCAGCCTAAAGCCCGCCCCAGGCAGATTGCAGGCTTGCAATGGTGCGAGCCTGCAAATCTGCACAAGGGAGCAGGCTCGCACTGGCTCGCTCAGTGCTTTTGAAAAACCTAAAGAAACAGGTTTTTCAAAAGCACGCTGGGCGACCACTTGGGGTCATTCCGGAGTGGGCGGAGGCGTGGATCTACATTCAATAGTCCGTACCCAGTCCGCTCCCAGGTGTAGATGTCCTCCCTGGAGGACAGACTGTATCGTTTCAAATACCCTGTGTGGAAATGGTCTAACATTGCTTTATCTCTGAAAACAAAATAATATGTGTATAAGCTACATATGTTAATGATATTTATCTGGGAATATAGTGAATTCAGAAGTTGCAGTAGAGTTTGCAGGAAACATCCTCATATTCTTGGTATATGCTAGAGATGTAAAATGATTGGAATTTTCTTGAAAATTTTATTAAACAAGAAAAACATCACAATCCAAGCATACCAAGCACCAAACAACAAAACAACAACAAAAAATACATTCATACAAACATTGACATCTACAAATATCTAAAACAAATACCAACAAAACATAACTAAAATTGGTTCTTGCCCTTGTTTCAAACAGTTTATATTACTTAAACATTTATACTTAAGTCATACATTTTATACCATAATTATTAATTATGGCTCATTTCAATTATTTACTTAATTTCTCAACTTCAAAATTAATTGTTGACTTATTCTAGATTACTTTATGCTAGTGATCAATTACTGAAAAATAGTAATTATCTATATAAAAATAACATTTTAAAACAAATACATCTTTTAAATCTATTTTTGCCCCCCCTCATTTAATAATATGAATTTTAAATATCAAAATCTATTGTCATCAGATCACCTTCATTTTTTTTAAAGAAATCAATCAACCACTTCCATTCAGACAAAAAATCATTTTATGTTCTGCCTTTTAGGTTGTGTGTAAACTTATTCATTTTGACAATTCCCATCAGTCTGTTTCCACACACTGTTAGTAACTCTGATTTTTCCAATATTTTGCATGCATTCATCTTGCTAAAATGACTGGACATTTTGAAGCCATGAGGGAAATTTTTTCCCCTTAGTGTTAAATAAAATTTGAATTTTTTGGGAAAATTGAAAAATTAGATATCAGCATTCTGCAGATTGAAAGTTACTTTGTTACTTTAGGAACATAAAATATATTATGCAAACTTTTGTTTGGCATTAAAGTATCATGACTGCTATATGAAAAATACAGTTTATTGAAATTTTTATTACAACTTGAATTTCCTCTCTCTCTCTCTCTATATATAGTTAACAAATGGAGCTAGAAGGTCCTGAATGGTAAGGAGCTTCTTTGGTTTGGCCACTTTATTAAGAGCAGCCACTCTTCTACAAAGTACTCCACACACAATTAAAACAATTTTAAAAACCCAACATTAGAAAAACAGAGAAAATTATTTTGTGTCCTTTCTATAGCATCCAGTAGATATCTACTATTGTTCTATCTATTGTTTTGAAGGAGAAGATTTTTGAGAAAAAAGCAAGAAAAAACAGTCCTTTGTCTATTCCAAATTAATTTGCTAATTTATTTCCTTTATTTACTCCTTTCATTGATAGAATAGCATACATTGGCATAGCAGAGCTGTGATTTGCACACAGGAAGTGTCAGAACCTTTTCATTAATAAGGACAATGATTCCCACATGCTGGTCTTCAGCTCACAATAACAGGAGGAAAACTGATTTTTTCCAGCAATATTGTTGTAAGAAATTCCTGTTAATGGAATTTATCTTGGCTTCGGTGGTTTGGTCTTGAATGGACAATTCAGACTCAATTGCTTGAGCCTGGCTGTTGATGAAGAGGAAAACTGCTAGAACTTTTTTGTTGATACTGATCAACACAGCTGCTTCCATTTTTGGATTCTTCTTGGGAATATGACTGCATGGACCATCATGATGAACATCTGTCCATCAACATTGACACCATACCAGTGTGTATACCTATTTGTGTGCCAATAACTGTCCAAGAAACTAGAAATGACAATATAGTCCTCTTAAGCACTGTTCTGAAGGATCCCATGCTCTTTTTGAAGAACTTTTTTCCCCCCAAAAATTATTTTTAACAATTTTAAAACAATGCAGTAGTTGCTCCACATTCCCCTCTGGAGCTTTCCTCTTCCCATTTCTTTGCCTCTGGCCCCAGCGTTGTGGTGGGGGGGGGAGAAAAAAGACCCTAAAAGACTTACCAGCACTTTCATCTCAGACAGAGAAGAGGGGAATTCTGGAGTTCTAATTACTTCTGGAGGCCACCTTGAGAAAGGAGAACCTGACCAATCAGCAGCCAACTGACATCAGAATGTGCAACCATGCTTTCAGCAGTGAGAGAAGGCTTTGCTCACCCAAAAGGAAAAAAAACCCTTCCATTTTAAACAGAAGCCTCCAGGCCTGGGGTGAGCAATGCAAGGGATGGGAGGAGGAAAATGCGGGGGAGGCAAGCACGTGCTTCCTGAATAATCAGATTTGTGAAGGTCAAACCCACAAATGTGGAGGGAAGACTGTAGAAACTTGTATCAGGTCTTGAATAAATTGTCCAACAGAGATGATGGAATTCCAAGTTATCTATGTTGTTACCTACAGCTTGTAAAATAAATCACATTACTCCTCTCAATTGGATACATTTAACAAGAAAACATACATTTACTTACTATAATGTAATAATAATTATAATAACAACAATAACAATAATAACAGTAGTAGTAGTTGTTGTTATTTCCCCACCTTTCTCCTGATAATGGGACTCAAGGTGTCTTGGAACATAATTAAAAACAATATAGATTTTAAAAATCCACAACTTCAATATGAACATAAATATAAAATTAGTTAAAAGACAATTAAACAATTGATAAAGACTGTAAAACCACAAAAGACTATAAAACCACAAAACCCCACAGCATACCATTAAATATGCATCTGCAAGTTTCTAAAAAGCCTGATGGCACAAGAATGTTTTAATTTACCAGTGGAAGGATTGCAAGGGCAAAGCTATCCTGGCCTACCTAGGGAGGGAACTCCAAAGTCTAGAAGCAACCATGGAGAAGACCCTCTCCCTTGTTCTCACCAAACAAGCCTGGGAAGGTAGTAGGACAGAGAGAATGGCATCTCCAGAAAATCTTAGAGCTCTAAGGGGCTCATAAGGATCAAAAAGCCATGTCTATTCTGGAGAAGGATTTATGTCTTTCTGAACAGAAAATATACTCATGGAATTGGCTGTACTTCAAACATCCAATAATTCCAAATTGTCCATCAATCCCAAAAAAGCTTAAGGCAATTTTCCTTGGTCTTGTTTCTTTATCTTTGACAGTCTATCAGTTCTAGGGTTTATGATGCTGATAAAATCTCCAAGAAAGATCCATTTATCATATGACAATTCCAAAATCCTTTGGAGTAGTTTATCAAAGAAAACAGCTTTATGTTCCACGGGGCATAAATCCCACTGCCCCCCTTTTTTTGGTCTATGAAGTTGAATTTCCACTCCTATTATTCAACCCACTGAATCTTCAATAACTTTTTCTAGGCTCAGATCTGCACTTGCATAAATCACAACTCTTTTCTTTTTTCTAGCAATGGTACATATTATTTTCCTAATTTAGGATTTAACGAGTTTTTAATTTTTCTTCCTAATGTGCGTTTCTTGTAGACATAGCAAATCCATGTTTTTGTTTCTCCAAATAATGAAAAATCTTTCTTCTTGTAGCTGCCAAATTTATGCCTCTGGCACTCCAGGAAATAAATTTCAGATCCATTTTAACAGTTCTTCATCACATCTTTCCTGCAATGTGTAGTTTAGTTGTAAAGTGTAGTTCCAGAACTGGGCCCTTCATAGTTCTTCCTAGAAAACAGTCATTTATCTTGGTAAGTTCCTTTGCCTGGCTATCTGAGAATTAATCTGATAAATTTTATCCAGTTCCCCAGGAAACTCATTTCTTTGTATCTCCAAGAAATCTGCCAGGGCTGCTCTTAACCTTGCATGTATATTCTCATTTTGTATCACTTGAATACCTCTTATTCTCAAACATCTTTCTCTTTCTCTCATTTCCAAAAGGTTGACCAAGAAAAAAATGTACATTTTTTTCTTGGTCAGCAGTTAGTTTCTCAATTACTTCTTCAAGTTTTGTGTCTTTTTTCCATGGCTTCCATCCTCTCATTCATTTGTTTCATCTTATTGTTTAACTGGACTAGAGAAAGTCTTATTTCCTTCAGTTCCAATTTCAAATCTTGTTTTATTGTTTGGTTCACATCAGCCCTCATCTGAGACATTACTTCCCCCTTCTTCATATCTTCAAGCAGCATATGATTTGATTCCATTTCTCTAGTTTGACCTATTTAAACGCTTGAGCTTGAACAGCTTTTGCTTCAGCTGCTAATGCTGCTTTCCCCCCTGCTTCTGCTGCCTTTCTCTCTCTGCATTTTCTGGCTTGCAAGATTGATAGCTGTCAATTCAGTGGAAATTCCTACTATGAATTCCACTATCCACCACTAGATGTCAGCACTCTCAAAGCATTGCTCTGGTTCATCTTCTGGAAAGTTAAACGCAGTTCTTTTACAGTTTGTACACTTTATCTTATTGTCTTATCCAATATGACCTTGAGCTTTATCAGCTTCCTATGGTCAGTATTTAACTATTAATTTTTTAAAATTAAGTTTCTTTAGAGCAGTGGTTCTCAACCTGTGGGTCGCGACCCCTTTGGGGGTCGAACAACCCTTTCACAGGAGTCGCCTAAGACTGTCGGTCGCCATGTTGAAAAGAGGCATTCAGAAAGCAAGGGAGGGGGCTATGAGAGGAAGGAGCTCTCCTGACCAATCCAAGGTGATAAGACAAATGATTGCTGAAGAAATGGAGGTGCATGTTAATAGGCAAACAATATTAGTGAAATGATTTCACAAAATACATAACAAGTTTAAAAAATGTATTGTAAGTTGGACAATTCATTGAATTTGAATGTAATGTCATTATTAAGCAGTCAACAAACTACTTCAATGAATCCTTCGTTTTCACGTGATTTTCCTGATGATACAAAAGTTATTCAAGCTGAATCAAATGATGCTGGTGTGTGTTTACCAAAAAAGTCTACCTGTAGGTCCAAAGTGACTAGAGTTGAGGAATCTGCTTTGTCACACTCTGAACAAATCAACACTGAATCTGAAAGTGATGAGGAACCAGATTTGGCAGATACTCATGGGGATAATGACTCTAAATCAGATGATTCTATTTTCGAGGAGGAGGATGCAGAAGATGATAATAAAGTGAGATTATTTTCCTCAGATTCTTTTAAAAATTTGCTGAAAAAGGTGTTGGTAACTCTGGGACTGGACAGTCTGGAGAGTGCCACTTCAGATATTGATAAAAAGGAGAATGTTGCATCAATTGTAAGGAATAAGCCTACAAAATCTAGTGTTATTCCCATGCCAGATTTATTTTTGGATTTAATTCAGTCTGAATGCAGTGAAACCAAATCTTCAAACTTTATATCATTTATGGTGGACTAAATATCAGATATTTATATTACGATTCATAACAGTAGCAAAATTACAGTTATGAAGTAGCAACGAAAATAATTTTATGGTTGGGGGTCACCACAACATGAGGAACTGTATTAAAGGGTCACGGCATTAGGAAGGTTGAGAACCACTGTTTTAGAGTCTTTATCATGTTCAGTGTACTGGCTCTTTAAATGAGAGTTTTAGCACTAGCTGCTGCTGCCATGGTCCCAAGAACATTATTATTATTATTATTTTTTGTAAAGTTTAAGAATGTATCAAGTACTCACATCACTTTTGTTTAATTGTTGAAGTTCTGTCCATTCTGTTTCTGAGAAAGCTTTCCAAACCAGAAGTTCTCCCTATGTTTCTGAAATTTAAAAGCTTGGCTAATATGATGAAAGCTATCTGATCATAACCCAGTGTTGTTGACTATCAAGAAGAAGCACAATTAATTTAATTGGTGACTAAATGAAGAATTACTTAAAAATGAAGAGATCCTGAAAAAAGGCAAAAGAGACTTTGAGAAAAAAAATGAAGATAACTTGAATAAAGACACAGAGATTGGAGTTGTATGGGATGCAAATAAAACTATGATGAAATGCTTTTAACAGCCAAATTCAGAGTTGAAAAGAAAAGACAACAGCAAAAACAAGACATTCAAGATGAGATTAAGAAAAAAGAAGAATTTTTAAAATCCATCTAATGCTACATGTTTGAAGGAAATAAAAATTTTACAACAAATTTCCATGTTTATGGTTTAAGGAGTGGAAAGGAAGCTGAAATATTCTAAACAAAAGTACTTTTAGTATGTAAATAAATCAAGAACATGCCTGGCCTATAAACTGAGGAAAGTAAGAGAGGAAAAGGTCATTTGTGAGATTAAATATTGGAAGAGTACAACAACAGACAGCAGCGGGACAAAAAAAATTTAAAAATTTTCAGCACTCTGTAAAGAAAAAAGCAAATAATCGGTGAAAATAAAGAGATACTTAAATTTACAAAATCTACCAGCTGATCAGAAGATCAGCCTCAATGTAAAAGTAACTATAGCAAAAATAACAGAGGCTTTAAAAAAAAGTAAGGAAAGCACCAGGACTAGATTATCTTTCTGCAATATATTACAAGGCTCTGAACGAACAGTTGTACATGCCATTTCAATATTTGATTAGCTCAGTTAAAGTGCCAGAAAGTTGGACTGATGCAATATAACTTTAATACCAAAGAAGATAGAGACATGATGGATCCTAAGATGATGGATTCAGCAGGCATACCCAGTCTATTTTTAAGTATACTTTTAATTTTAACTGTATTTTAATTGTATTTTTAATTAGGATCTATTTTAATTATGTGATTTATATTTTAAATGGTTTTGTATTTTAATATATTTTAGTTACAATTTGTTTTTAGTTGTATCTATGATGTACCCTGCCTCAAGCCTTGGGGAGAGGCAGGTAATAAATAAAAAAAACTGGTGTTGTTGTTGTGTTGTTGTTGTTGTTGTTAAGAATTACACATTGATATCTCTTCTGAATAATGATTATAAGATATTTACTTTGATTTTAGCAGAAACACTGAAGAAAATATTGGAAATTCTGATACATGAAGATCAATGTGGATTTATATCTAAAAAACAACTGATAGACAATATAAGATGTGTAATGGATATATGGGAATATTCAGAGGCCTGTAACGAAAAGCAAGTGGCTTTGTTTTTTTGAGATGCTGAACATACTTTCGACAACATTTCCTGGACATTTAGGATTAAAGTGTTAAAGAAGATGAACTGTGGATAGAATTTTATTGCATGGATTAGAGCAATTTACTCTGCTCAGAAAGATCAGACTCTGATAAATGGTGGAAAAAAAAGCCCTAATTTTTGTGATATACAAAAAGGGATTAGACAGTGTTATCCTTTGTCATCTCTGTTGTTTATAGTGACTTTGGAAGTTTTAAACAGAATCATTAGACAAGAAGAAAAGATCAAAGGTGTGATGATAAAGAAGCAGGTATATAAGTTGAGAGCATTTGCCTATGCCTTAGTGATTTTCTTGCAGGACCCTGTGGAACGTGTGGAAGATTTACTCAAGATGCTGAATGATTATGGGGCATTGGTGGATTTTAAACTGAAAAAGAAAAGAGACATGCTAACAAAAAATATGACAAAAGAACAACAACAGATGATGGAAAAAACAAGGTTTAAAACTGTGAAGAAAGTAAAATATGTAGCAGTTCTTTTTGAAACTATAATACTAAAGTGCTTCAAAATAATTATGCAAAGACACGGTGCGATATTAAACATGACTTACAGAGGTGGTCCAAACTGAAGTTGTGACTACTAGGTAGAATATCAACTATAAAAAATGAATGTATTGCCAAAAATGCTTTTTCTTTTCCAGACAATACCTATTTTAATTAATGGCTTACCTTTTAAACAATGTCAAAAGGTTATTTTAAGATTTGTTTGCAAGGAAAGAAATCTAGAGTCAGATTGAAGGTTCTTCAAGTTCCAAGGCAAAGAGGTGGACTTGGGCCTCCAAATTTGAAATTTGAAGCTTCTGTAAGATGATCTACAGGTGGTACTTAACTCCAGAAAAATTGTCTAAAATTTATAAAGGCTCCTCAAACAAATGTTGGAAATGTAACCAAACAGAAGGGACTTTTTTCATATGTGGTGAAAAAGTGAAGAGATTTTGGGTGATAATACATAAATTGATGGTGGACACTTAGAAGATGAAAGTTCATTTGAAACTTGAATTGTTATTATTGGGACTGATGGATGACCAGATAAAAGAGAACATTGTTAGAATTATACAATATATTATAACAGCAGTGAGAATACTCTATGCTCAGAAGCTGAGAGATTGCATGAAGCCATCTCAAGAAGACAGAGTGATGAAGCTGTTGGACAAGGCTGAGATTAACAAGCTGATGACCTTCATTAAAGAAGAGTCTTCAAATGAGTTTCAAAAACATTGGGAGAAAGTGATAATGTTTCTAAAAGACGCGTGGAGGAGAGACAATCAACAGTTGGATTTGAATAATATAGTTAGATATATTATTGTAAAGCATTACAGTGGCCCCTTCACTTTCACAAGGGTTCAGGGTGCAGAACCCTTGTGAAAGTGGAAAGACCACAAATAACTCCCCCCCAGAAATCCTCCTCCATTTATTTCCGGGTCTCCACCTTGCCTTTGCACACTGGGACCAGAGGCAAGGGAATAGGAGGTGGCGCTCCAGAGGGAAGAAGGAAGGTGCACGCATGCCTTCACCTGCCCACCATTTCCTTGCCTTTGTCTGGGAGCTTACCTTCCTTCTCTGTGCCTGGCAAAACACAGGGGAATGGGGGGAGGAGAACAGAGGAGAAGGCATGCATGCACCTCATGAATAATCAAATTCGTGAAAGTCAAACCTGCAAATGTAGGAGGAGGACTTTCTATATTGTAGCATTACTACATTTAACAAAGTAAAAGGTTAATTGTAATATAATTATAAATGTAGTTAAATCTTTTATAATTACTTTGGTAGGTTAAGATTAATGATTACTGTATATAATTATAGGTAGTTTATTAAACTTGGAGGAACTATACCAAGTAATCATAAATAACTGTTTTCTGGGGAGTTGGAAATCATGTGTGCGCCTTTTTTACCCCTTTGGTGTGTTTGTGTTTCTTAGTTTGTGTAGTTTGTCTATTTGTTTAGATAGTAGGTATGCATTTTCCCCTTGTATGTTATTTTATGTATTTTGTTTTTTTAAAAAAACCTATTTTAATATTTTTTTAAAAAATTGAAAAAGCCTGGACCCAGTTCCTATAGGGCCTTATAGGTCATCACTAACACTTTGCACTGCACCTGGAAATGGATCAGCAGTCAGTGGAGCTGTTGCAACAGGTAAATTGTGTGATTTGGACAAAGGTCTGGTACATATGTGGTGACTCACACCTCTCCAAGAATCAATGTCCACATACCCAGGCTGCATAAATTGAAAAGAATCCATGAACACTGGACAAGCAGCTGCCAGGGTGCCATCCACTGAACCTGTAGCAACTCTGCCCAAGTCAGAGTGAATTCCATTGATTTTACTGGAAAAATAGTGGGCAAATTCTTCACAGTGGGCTGTTGAGTAGCTTAAATTCTCCTTTGGGCCAGTTTTTACCTGATCCCTGACTACTTGAAACAGCTCCACTGGGCAGTTTTCTGAAGATGCAATGGTGACAGCCCAAAAAATATCTTTTGCTACCTTTATTGCCCACCATAGGCCTTCAGATAGACTTTAGCTTATTTTCCATCAGACTTGCTCTGAGTTTTCTGCCAGTCTTTCTCTAGTCTCCATTTCACTCATTTAATTGCTACCAGGTCTTTAGAAAATTAGGGGGCTGGTTTAGCTCCACTCTGTGAGAAGGGATGCTTCAGAGTGATCGTATCCACTGCCATAGTCATTTAACCATTCCAGAGATCAACCAGGGCTTCAACAGGACCACCTGCCAAGGTAGCAGGAAACTCTCCAAGGGCCATCAGGAATCCATCTGGATCCAAAAGCCTCAAGAGGTGTCCTGCAACTGCTGAGATTCTGACCAAGAAGTGATCTGTTCATGACAACCAGACCACGTAGTGATCTGTTCATGACAACACAAGAGTAGAAAGCTACTCCATTCTAGATCACCATCATCCCTTCCTGTACAGAAAATAAGATCTAGAGTGACCCCTGCTGGAGTGGCCTGATACCATTTGAGACAGACCCATGAAGTCCTGAGCCACTCTTGACAGGTAGCCTCAGCATGGATATTGAAGTCTTCCAGTATCACAAGCTGTGAGGACTCCAAGACCACTAATGAGACCACCCCAGCTAGTTCAGGAAAGAAGACCGTTGAGCAGTGGGGTGGGTGGTACACCAACAGAATCCCTAATCTGTTGCAGCCACCCACTTTCAAATAAACACACTCAGACCCTGCAGACTGGGTGCCTGGTCAGGGGATATTATCCTGATAGACCCTTGCAATTCTACCTCCCTGTTCCACAGGTCTCGCCTGCTGTTGCACAGAGAATCATGCACTATTATGCAGCTTGGTCTAAAGAAGTGTGAGTTCTCACAATACAATTCCTTGGATTTTGATGGTTGTTGTCACCTCCATATCCACTTGTTCCATCACTAGTACTAGTACCAGTGCTGCTGGTAGAGGCCCCCATGTTAGGCAAGCTTTTGCTGAGGAGCCAGATTACATGTGCCAAACAGATGTGCAGCAGCAGCAGTAATGGGAGGGAATAACACTGGCTGAGGATCTTTCAGAGACAATGGCAGTACACCATAACTAATGTTTGTAAGTACTGTGCAGAAGGCGGCAATGGTAAACCACTTGTCACAGAGTTTTACCTTGAAAACCCTATGATGAGACAATCCAAAATGAAACAAGAGGACTCTGAACTCTTTGACATGATTACCAGAAAATGTGGAAGCAAATAACAGCTAATCTAAAAAGATGGAATTTTATCATTGAAATTTATCATTGCTGGGCAGAATTGCAGCAATTAAAATGACTATTATTTCTTTTTCAAAATATCCCTACAATATCAGGTATAAAACCATTCAATGACTGGAAAAAAAGTCAGCATTTATTTGGGCTGGTAAAAAGCCCAGGATAAAATGGAATATGCTTCTTGAAAGAAAAGAAAGAGGTGGATTGGGACCCCAAATTATATTGTCATGGGGCCTGTTTGGATTGGATAAAAGACTGGGTAAAATTGGGAAATACAAGACTTTTACAACTAGAAGGATTTAATTTAAAATTCAGTTGGCATGTATATTTGTGATATAATAAGACCAACATGAATAGCGACTTCTACTACCATTGTATTAGAAAATCCCTAATTAACATTTGGAATACATATAACAGAAAATTTTACAAAAAAACTCCTCAAGAGGCTTTTTTAATAGGTGGGTTGATCTTGAACTTTTCTAGTAGAAGATATAAGGACTTGATTAATTGGGAAGAAGACGGCCCAAGACTTAAATCTAGAGATGATTTAAAAGAATAGAACAATTGTAGTTCCTGTAGAAAACTACAGGAAAGACTTAAAATGGATCAGAAAATTTATGGAATCAGAAATCAATATAATGGATTAGATGAACTTCTAGTGAGTAGCGAAATTATACAAGATCCTTCTTGAATGAGATACAGAAAAAGATATTATAAAAGAGTCTACAATCAAATGGGCCCAAAATATCAGTCATATAATTGACCTAGATGATTGGCAGAAATCATGAGGGAAAGATTTAAGATTTAAAATTTGGATAGTGGACTAAAAGAGAATTACTAAAAAATGTTATATCATTGGTATATGATGCCTAGTCAGTTATTCCAAATATAGAAGAAAAAGAAGAAAATTTCTGGAAATGTAAAGAAAGTAGAGGCATCTTTTACCACATATGGTGACTTTGTCCCACAGTTAAAAAATACTGGAACCTAATTGACAGGGAGCCAGAAGAATTCTGGACTGAAGCCAGGAATACTGTCAGGATGGAATGCAAAAAGACATTATCTACAGCCTTAAAGAGAAGCCTTAATGGATGACAGATGAAATTCTTCAAGCTGTTAAAGACAGATGAGAAGCAAAAGAAAACAGAAATAGGGGCAGAACACTTAATGAAACTGTTCTGTGACTTATGTGCAGGGACAAAGAAAACTACTATGATAATCCAGAAAATTAGAATATGACAACAAAAAAAGGAAAAGAGATCTTCCACAAGATCCAAGAAATCAAAGAGAAATTTAAACCAAGAGTGAGGATGTTCTATTAGCAGCAAGGGAACATATTACATATCCAAGTACAAAATAAAATGACAATGGAAACAATACACTGAAGACTTATATAGAAGGGATGAAAAGATGATTCATTCAAGGAAGAACCACTTGAAGATAAACCTACAGTTTTAGAAAGTTATGTGGAAGCTGTACTTAAAGCATTTGGGAGAGATAAATCACCAGGAACAGATGGCATACCAATACAGATGCTTCAAGCTACAGAGAAAGAAGCTACTCTAGTTCAAACTAACACCAAAACACATAAAGAAAACAAAGAATGTATCACAGATTGGAAACAATCAGTATACATTCTAATCCCCGATAAAGGGGACATCAGCAATTACAGTAACCACAGGTCCATTGCATTAATCCATGCAAGGAAAGTGATGCTCAAAAGTCTACAACAAAGAGTTTAACTAAGTGTCAATATATATCACTGAATAATAAAGTTAGGATTGTCCAAGCCATTGTCTTTCTAATTTCTATGTACACTTGTGAAAGCTGGACATGAAGCAAGCTGATAGGAAGAAAATCAGCTCATCTGAAATGTGGTGCTGGAAATGAGTTCTATGGATTTTGTGGACTGCTAAAGAGACAAAAAAATGGGTCCTAGAACAAATCAAACCTGAACTCTTTCTAGAAGTGAAGATGACTAAACTGAGGCTGTTGTACTTTGGCGATATCACAAGGAGACATGACTCACTAGAAAAGCTACAATGGTGGTGAAGGAAAAGAGGAAAAAAGCATTATAAATGGATAGACTCAATCAAGGAAGCCACACACTGAGCAGGGGCTGTTGATGACAGGGTGTCTTGGAGTCTCTCATTCATATGGTCACCATTTGTTGAAGTTGACTGATGGCAGTTAACAACATATGCAGTGGGATCTTGGTTTGTGAAAGGTGTGCATATGTTACAAGTTTGTATTCTTCCCTACCAGCTGATCCTATTATCATTTTTTAAAACTTTGCACATTTAAAAGCAAACATGCATTTAACATTATGTCTAGTTTGGCCAACAGATAGGTAAGAAAGATAGGAAGGTGTTACCCTGTGACTTGGGGGTCCTGTGAGGGACACCCAAATAAGCAAAACAAATACAACAAGATGGGGGAAATTAGCTGGAGCACTCTCTTGGCTAGTGAGAGGCAGGGTAACTTAGCAGGAATCTTTTACCCTATGTATACAGCATCGGGTCAGTGAGCAGACAAAATGGTTCAAACTAGCAATAATATTTATTAAACAATTGTTAAGAAAAACACAAACACACTGCTAACTGGAAATAGGAAAGAGAGCTTTAGGGGAATGGGTGGTACGTCACCAGTTTCGCAGTCCTGGGGAAACTCAATTGAAGAGAGAAGGAAACCCGGCGTGGCGGCTGAGGGGAGCTCGCAGCGGCAGTAAGGCGGGATAGAAGTCCAAGCGTTCCAGCGAGAGATCCGAGTGTTCCGAAGATCTCTCGGAACTGGGGATTTTTATAGGGTAAGGAATGACCATGGGCTAGTCTGATCTTGGGCGAAAACAATGAGTTTTGGACTGGAGACAATGTCTCCGAAAGGTCAGAATTTACGTGATTGAGCTAGGATCCGAACTGACAATAGTATGGCCAGTATGTAAATGCCGCTAGCTCGGCAGTTAAGCACTTAGCTCGCCAGGGTGCCCTCTCAGGGCAGAGGTCTCTTTGTTTTAATAATGAAGGTTTTTGTTTCGGGAGGTCCCCTAAAGCAAATCTGGCAGTTTCTGGCTTGCCTTGGTATAAACAAATGTGACTCAGCAGATAATAGCCATGCCTAGCTTCGCGCTTGTTCGGTGGCCTCACAAACACTTGGCTGGTGGCAGAGCAGGGCTGACTTGTGATATCAAAATGATATCTAAGGTTACCAAAGGCCAGGCCAGTTCACGGTGATAACAAAGGCTAATTAGCATGGCCATGACAGTCTGAAACTCTTTAAACCCATAATTGTTTCAAAACAGGTCACTCAAACTCAACAGTTCTCTTTCTATTAGCAGCTTTGGATGTTATCAGTTTATCTGGAAGAACAAGGAACAAGGAAACTGGAAGCATAATCAGTTAATTGATTCACATAGTCAACTTCTCCTAATTACATGCAATTATGACACTATTATCATCATTATGGGGAAAACTGCACCAACTGGGCTATCTATGGATGCAGCTATTGATTATGGGAACCTCGTACACTATAACACAATTATGTTCTTATATAGCTCAGTAAATCACAGCTTTGTTGGCTTTGTCCCCCTCCCCCCAAATGTATACTGAATTTGATACTTCTGTTGAATGTGGATAAGCCTAGAACAGGGCCTAGGGCAAAATAATTTGATTCTCCCTCCATATTTTCAACAGGCACATGAAGGACATTAAGGAAGAGGGCTAGAGCAGGAGTGGCTGGCAACTAGTTTCATGAAATGACTAGTTTGAAGAGGGGAGAAAAGGTAGTAGGCTAAGAGCCTTACTGTATCCTACAATGTGAATTGTGAGGAAATCCTGTTACTGCGGCCACCAGCTTTTCCACACAGTGCTCTTCCTCTGGGTTGTCAAGTACGCAGGGGGAAAGAGGAGCAGCTGAGATACTATACTCCAATACAATCTTTTGAACAGGGGTGGGGAAGGTGTAGCTTGTGTATCACATGCAGCCCCCAAGTCTGTTTCAGGGGCTCCTTAAACAATGCAAAAATTTATTGGAGAGAGCAATTTTGCCAAGTTTTTTACATCCTAGGCTATTTTCAAGGGAGGGTTTTGCTTTCCTCCTCAAAGGTAATATTCTGTTTAAAGAAAAGTTTCTCCTGCACCTGAACTGGAAAGAGTCCTGCAAAATGTGACAAAATGCTCCCCTCTACACCATTTCAAGGCCTGGAGCCATTTCTGATCTGTGTTTCTATGTATGAGATAGATAGATAGATAGATAGATAGATAGATAGATAGATAGATAGATAGACAGACAGACAGACAGACAGACAGACAGACAGACAACAAAAACATTTCTAATACAACAAAGTTCCAAGAAAGACCTTCACAGCCCCATGTGCCCTTGCAGCTGCCCACCTCTGCTTTCAGAACTATGATGGAGATTGTCCTCTGTGTTGCACCTGTGATAGAAATGCTATTGATTGGGATGTAGGAAAAATCCTTTTCAGTGGCCTTGGCTTTGGACCTCTATTTATATACATACATACATACACACACACACACACACGTACGTACACACACACACACATATACACAGAGAGAGAGGGAGAGAGAGAGCCAGTATAGTGTTGTGGTTTGAGTGTTGGACTATGATGCTGGAGATCAGAGTTCAAATCCTTGCTCCGGCATGGAAACCCACTGAGTGACTTGACTTGGGCAAATCACACTCTTTCAGCCCCAGAGGAAGGCAAGGGCAAATTCCCTCTGAACAAATCTTGCCCCCCACCAAAAAAAATGCCATGATAGCTTCACTTTATGGTCACCATAAATCAGAAACGACCTGAAGGCACATAACAAAGAAACAAACACATATAGAAAAAGGAAAAAAGAAAATAATCTTGAAGATATAACTAGATAAGGGCAAACAAACTGAAGTTTGAGCCAGACAAAACAGAGGTGCTCCTGGTCAGTCAAAAGACAGGTCTGGGAATAGGGATTCAGCCTGTGTTAGATGGAGTTACACTCCCCCTGAAAACAAAGGTTCACAGTTTGGAGGTACTCCTGGATTCAGCCCTGAACCTGGAGGCTCAGGTTTCAGCAGTGACCAGGAGTGCTTTGGTACTGTTAAAGCTAGTGTGCTGACTGCATCCTGAAGAAGTTGGATCTGGCCATGGTGGTACATGTTTTAGTTACATCCCATTTGGACTACTGTAATGCACTCTGTGTGACACTGCCTTTGAAAAGCGTTCAGAAACTACAGCTGGCCAAATGAGCTGCAGCCATGTTATTAAACTTTTATATTTATACTTTCACTGATGTTTTAATTTGTTCTCACCTACTGTTGTTAGGCACCTTGAATCCCACTGTTGGGAGAAAGGCGGGGTATAAACAAACAAACAAACAGATAAATAAATAACTAAATAAAATTTTAAAATAATACACCATAACATTTCATATGGATTCTATAGAATTGGAGCCAGCATGGAGTATTTTATGAGTCTATTTCAAAGAAATTATTTGCTATAAAAAGGAAGATTAGCTAGTTTGTTTCATTTTGTCTTTTGAAACAGGTCACCCTGGTACAAGTTATTCATGTTTTGCTAAAGACACAAACAAATCAAGTTCTTTTTTAATTGGTTTCTGCTCCTAGTAGTAGCTCCTAGAAGTAACAAGCACTCTACAGCATTACTTCCTAGATCAGTGGTTCTCAACCTGTGCGTCCCCAGATGTTTTCAGACTTCAGCTCCCAGAAGCCCTGAGCGTTGACCATAGTGGCTGGGGCTTCTGGGAGCTGAAGTTCAAAAACATCTGGGGACCCACAGGTTGAGAACCACTGTCCTAGATAATTCATCTGATGCACACCTGAGTCATTATTACTGTCTGCTGACCCAGAAAGGTTTGCTTAATCTTTCTACAGTTCAGTGGCAGAGCACATACCATCCATACAAAAGATTCCAGGTTCATCTCATAGGATTGGAAGACATTTCTGCCTGAAAGCAGGGAACACTATTCGCAACCATGAGCTCAACTGATCAGTGTCAGTGTGCTGCCTTCTTCTTGACACACAGCTTGTTATTGTTACTAACTGCTGTCAGTTCATCCCATGGCAATCCTATAAACAAGAGACCTTCAGGAAACCCTGTTATAAACAGTCCTTTTAAGATCTTGCAGTTTCAAGGCTTTAGATTCCTTGACTGACTCTCTCCATCTGTAATGTAGGCCATTTTCTCACTGGACTCTTATAGTACTATTATTCCACGTTCCTTTTTTTTTTTTGAATATTTTTGTTAGAATTTCTAAAAAAGATATAAAATGGGAACATTTCTTCTAAATGTCCCCCCAACTCCCATAACAAGTTTTCTTCTCCAGTTTTGCCCAGCTGAATCAAACAAAAGGTACAATATAATACAATACGAGGAGTCCACTCCACTATACATAGAGGCCATTTCCGCACGGGGTAAGTAGAACGGCGCGGTGCGACCTCTGACGGAGGTCGTCTGCACCTTGGGAGCGGACTGGGTTGGACTACTTGTCGAAGTTCCGCACCTCAGTCCACTCCGGAGTGACCCAAAGTGGTTGCGCAACGTGCTTTCTAAAAACTTGTTTTTACAGGTTTTTCAAAAGCACGGAGCACGCCACTCCTTGCCACTCCATTCCTGTGCTCTGGTGCAGATTTGTAGGCACGCACCAGTGCGAGCCTGCAGATCTGCTGGGGGCGGGCTTTAGGCTGGCGAGCTTCAGCGGTTGGTGGGGAGCCTCCACCAACTGGAAGCTGCCATTTTGGACGCCGGAGCAGTGCGGAGCAACGAGTTCGCACTGCTCCTCATCAGGATGGACCCAAACGGATCCACCAAAAAGCCAGTGAATAGCGGTGTCTGGACTTTATTGTTTGTGTTGCACACCCATTACCTGTGTAGCTGGGAATGCAAATCACAATCATAACCTTGGGACATTTTTCAGGTAAAAATACCTCTGATTTCAGGCTGCACCTGTCATGCCCTGCCTTGGAGACCATGGCAGTGAGGAGGAGGATTCTGACTCTGAGGCTTCCCGAGAAGCTGAAGTGTCCCCAGAAGCTGGTCCAGAGAGAGATAATACACAAGAACAACAAGGACCTGAGCTAGGGGAACAAATAAAGCAAGACATAGCTGACACACCTACCTTGCAGCAGAGACGCCGTGAAAGGGAGGGCTTGCATCACTCGGCCCGTTTAAGTAGTAAGCAAGCCATAATGTGAGAACACCTGTGGTGACAGCAGCCATAGATAAAAGAGGGCTCCAGCTGGACTTTCCTCCCAGGATCAGCAACTGGGTTCTTTGGGTATGAAACCCTGTGCTGTGCTCTTGGATCTGGTTGTGTTGGAACTCTGCCTATTTGGACTAGAGTTTCTGGATTTGCCCTTTCAGATTTGTTTGCTCTAGGCTGCCTTTCTGTTTGGACATTCTTTGACTCTCACCTTGTGAGTAGGAGCTGTGCTGCTTGTGAATTACTGCCTGCTCTACCATAGACACAACAGCACCATAGCAAAAGGCAAAGGAATGGGAAGGGGGAACCCTGGAAGGGAATGTGAGGAGTGCAGAGGGGTATTATCTCACATTTTTTCCCCATTTTCATGAGGGTTCTATCCTCCAAACCGTTGGGGAAGTGGAAGGATCACTGTATATTTTATAACATCCCTAAGTTTCATTAAAAATTAGAAGCACAGAAATGTTAAAAACAGACATATCTAAAACAAAATTATAAATGTCAATCTTTTATTATTCTAACACCAGTCTACATTCTACTATTAATCTTGTCCAAAGATGACTCATTGAATCAATAGCAACTTGTTACATTCCATTAGTTAATGTTTCTTAGTTAATGAGTCAACAGTATGATGCGGCAGCTGAAAAAGCCTATGCAATTCTAGGCTGTATCAATAGGAGTATAGTGTCAAGATCAAGGGAAGTAATAATACTATTTTATTCTGCTTTCATTAGATCTCACCTGGAATACTGCGTCTAGTTCTGGGCACCACAATTCAAGAAGGATATTGACAAGCCGGAGTGCGTCCACAGGAGGACGACCAAAATAGTGAAGGGTCTGGAAACCATGCCCTATGATGACTGGCTTAGGGAGCTAAGTATGTTTAACTGGACAAAAAGAAGGTTGAGAGGTGACATGATAGCCATGTTTAAATATTTGAAGGGATGTCATCTTGAAGATGGAACAAGCCTGTTTTCTGCTGCTCTAGAGACTAGGACACAGAGCAAGGGATTCAAACTGCAGGAAAAGAGATTTCTCCTAAACATCAGGAAGAACTCCCTGATAGTAAGAGTCATTCAACAGGGGAATAATGCTTCCTTGGAGTGTGGTAAAGTCACCTTCCTTAGAGGTTTTTAAACAGGCTGTGTTACCCTGATGACAGACCCCATCCCAGGGAATATAAATTTGATATCAAATATGCCCGCCATGCCAGAGAGGTTGCCCGAGTGGGTACATATGTTATCACTGTGAACTGGCCTGGCCTTTGGTAACCTAGATATCATTTTGATATCATAATTCGGCCCTGCTCTGCCACCAGCCAGGTGGTTGTGAGGCCACCGAACAAGCACGACACTAGGCATGGCTATTATCATTTCTGTTTACACCAAAGCAAGCCAGAAACTGCCAGATCTGCTTTAGGAGACCTCCCGAAACAAACACCTTCATTAAAACAAAGAGACCTCTGCCCCGAGAGGGCACCCGAGCGAGCTGGGTGCTTAACGGCCAAGCTGGCTGCATTCACATACTGGCCATACTATTATCAATTCGGACCTTAACTCAATCATGTAAATTCTGACCTTTCGGAGACATTGTCTCCAGCCCAAAACTCATTGTTTTCACCCAAGACCAGACTAGCCCACGGTCATACCTTCCCTAATAAAACCCCCAAGCTCTGAGAGTTTCCTTGGACTGCTCCAGAGTGCTATCCAGCCTTGCCGTCGCTTTGTTCTGCGAGCTCCCCTCGGCCGCCACACCGGGTTTCCTTCTCTCCAATTGGACTTCTTCAGGACTAGGAGAAAGGTGGCGTATCACCCATTTTTCGCCCAAACTCTCTTTTCCATTTCTCAGTTAGCTGTGAGGTTGTGTTTTCTTATTAATCTGCCTGCTCGTTAATAAATATTGTTGTTGCTATTTCAACTGTCTGACTGCTCACTGACCCGACGCTGTATACATTGGGTAAAAGATTCCCACTAAGTTACCCTGCCTCTCGCTAGTTAAGAGAGTGCTCCAGCTAATTTCCCCACCGTTCGTTGTTGTTGTTTAGTTATTTGGGCGCCCCTCATGGGGCCCCCAATTCTCAGGGTAACACATAGACAAAGAGGTTGAATAACCGAAACTAGGTCAGCCCAGGAAAATCCCTATTCAGCCCAGGAAAATCCCTAGGAGACCTCAGGCTAAACATGTCCACATGAACAAAGGGTCCCCAGCCAAAAACAGCCAACTTGAGTGGATGATTGGGTTTTCCCCAGGTTGAGAAACTCCGACTTTAGAAAATCCGACACGGTGAGGTCCATCTGCATGAATCAATCAGGCAAATTACCAAGTTGCTATTGTGTGGCATTTCTCCCTCTATTTTGGCCATTGTTCTTCCTGGGAGAGGGCCTGCCCTTGAGGTATGTTCTGCCCTGTAAGTAGTCCCTATTTTTGAGGGCCTCTTTGGAGAACTCCCTGCCACACTAGCAGATCGGCACTCTGTTAGTCAAGTGATCCTCTCAGCGGCCTCTCTTCGCTGAGCTTCGTCTTTCTCGCTGCTTCCCAGACTGAAGACTTCAAGATTGGTGCAGTATTACCGCCTTTATACCCCCTCCACTGAATTCCCTATCAAATTTCACCTCTTTCTCTTCTCGATAGGCCTTGCATGTGTGAATGAGTGTGTTGGTGCGTGAGAACACATTTATTACTAAAAACCGTTTATTAGTACACTTCTCTAGCTTTTTGCTTGGTCTGACCCCATAAAAATTGGGTAAAAGATTCTGCTGGGTTACCTTGCTCCTCGTTTTGCCATTGCCAGTGCTCCACTAATTTTCTCAACTTTTGCATCTTGGAGCGAATCATGGTGTCCCCAAGAGACCCCCAGAAGTCAGGGTAATAGCTGGATGGCCATTTGCTGGGGGTGTCTTGAGTATGTGTTCCTGCATGGCAGAGGATCGGACTTGATGATCGTTCTGTATGATTCTTACATATTACCTAGTTGAAGCTAACAATAGGACTCTGGCCATGGAGGTTACAAATTTCAACGGTGTAAAAGTAGAACATGGGAGTTATTTTGCATATAAAATAAGTTTCTTTGGTTGTATCAGAAAGAGATGGCATATGGCTGATTTAACAGTTTGCTCACTGGGACTTACATTTTTATGCAGATCTTTTAGGAGTTTTTACCAGTGAAAGACAAATATATGGAGATATTTAAGTAGAATAAAATTGTTTGTTGATAATTGCTGTCTAGTCTGCCATAACCCTAGAAATTAGAGACCTCCAAGACACCTGGTTAGCTACAGCCCTGCTCAGGTCTTGCAAACTCAGGGATGTGGCTTCCTTGATTGGGTCAATCCACTTGTGCAATGGTCTTCCTCTTTTCTTTTTACTGCCTTCAACTTTAGGTGCCATTATCATGAACCAGCTTAAATCACAATCAATATAAGGAATAATTTTGCAGACGCAAAAACTGTGTATGATGCAATAGGGTCCTTTGAGGCAGATTTTATAATCCTTCACTAAATAAACTATGTGAGGTTTTAAAACTACTCATTTTTCAAATGCTCTAATATGATATTGTTTATGTGGTAGCAGTCCTGATTACTAACTCAAGGAACTTAGTACCAAATAAGGCTGCAATAATATTTATGAATATTTATAAACATTTTAGAACTGAAGATTTCAAGGCAGCGTACAACAATTACAAAACATACAAAAGAGTACATTTTTTTAAAAAAAATAACATACATACAGACCATTAAATAGATGGTTGGACTAACCAGAGAATGCTTACTGAAATAAGTTTTTAACATATACTAAAAACAACTGTTAACTGCAGCACTATACATCTTGCACTGAATGAACGTAGAGCCTCAGGGGCATGTGGCACCCTGATGAACTCAAAGACCAAATAGATCTATAAAGAACGAGGTGGTTTGAGGTCTCAAGTTTTAAGGGCTTTAGAAATGAACAACTAACCTTTAAACTTGTCCATTAGTGAAGAGGAAGCCAGTATTGTTCCTTGAGCAGATGTATTATCTGCTGGCAGTAAGTTATACCACTCAGAAGCCAGTTGAAACACTCTGCACCAACTGCAGCTTCCAGACCAATCCGAAGGGCAATCCCACACAGCATATACTGCAACTGTTCAGTTCTGAGGTTACCTGTGACTTGAACACTGTAGCCAGGCGTACATGTCCGAGAACAGCCACAACTGACATCTGAGCCACTGCACCCACCTGAGTCTCCAGCAATAAAGACAAATATTCCTATGCAGAGCACTCAGTCCTTCAGAGGGAGTTCAACCCTCTACAGAACATTAGTCTACATATCTACTAATACATAAAAGTTTGTGTCAGGCAGGCAAACACCTCATATGATTGGCTGCCTGAGAAGATTCTATGGAATCTTGGGGTTTGCAGATGGGTCTTTAGAATTCTCAGCCAGAGAGCTCTGAATAGGCCGGTTATTATGGATATGAGGCCTAGCAGCAAGGAGGAGGCCAGTGTATTCCCTCAAGAACCCAACTTCTGTATGTTAATAACTCTGAATACAGATTGGATTGGGGAATATGGGGAAAAGTTACAGGTACTGGATAAGACAGTTTGGGGAATTAGAGACAAGAGGATCTCAAATCTTTCTAACAAGTATTACCTATGAGAAAATAAAATCTCAGGCAATACTGGGTAAATACGGTAATTTCTTATATGTATGAACCAGATGTGGATACACATCTGTGAATAATTATTTAGAAGTAACCTCCCGAAACACAACAAACCACGCAGCAGAGTGAAAACAGTATAAAACTGCAATTTAAAAATGAGCCAGATATTATTTATAAGCACTGTTCTGCCTTTGAATATATGTGCATAATGTCAACAGCTGTGGAGTGTAGACTTCACTTACACCTACGCAGAAGTCTTGTTGTGTTTCATAAGTTGGCAAAATTAACTGAATAACTAATTTATACAGGGTTACAGAAAAAAGTATTTTGTTTGCCATAGATTTCTAGAATTACCTTGAAATTATCCATTTTTGTGAACCTTACAACACATACAAAAAGTGCCAAAGAGCTCACTTGTGTTTTCTTCTAATCAGCTGTGCCTCTTTGTTGCTTATTTACATGTTAAACAGTAAGAGAAGAAACAACTGCATTGCAATTCTATACATACTTACCTTTGAGCAAGCTGCCTTTAACTCAATATATGTATCTATACATATAATCAGGTCAATAAATATTTTGAGGATTTGTGGATGTGTGGACACTGAAGGCTTTTATCACTTGGAGAAGATCTCTGAAGTTCTGAGAGAAGAAATTAGTCCTATCTACTATATAAGTTATTTTGTGACAGGCTGGCATCCTGTCAGTGACACACGCAAGTGTGAGCCCAACATTTGTCTGTGTAGGTCTTTTTTGGTTGTTGCAGAGGAAGGAATTCACTACCTCCTTAGTACAATGACCTCCCATCCACCTCAAGTCTCAACTTTCTCCTATGGACTCTATCTTCCATGGTCATTTATTAGTTGGTATAGAGCTGGGGGAATCAGAGCAGGGTCTGATTATGTCTCTAAGGTCAGATGCAGAACAACTGCATTCACCAGGACATCCTGGGACATCCTCTGGAAGTCCCAGAGGATGACATTGTCATACTACATCTCCCTACTGGGAAATAGCCAGACCATTCTCCTCCTCCCACCCGTTACTAAATGGCAGTGGAGAGAGAGCAGGGGAGGAATGTGTGTCCTGCTGGGGAGGGGAGAAGTGGCATAGTTTCAGAACTTTATGCTATATGACCTAATGCAGGATCTTGGGCAATGTCTCAGAACCAAGAATATATGCATCATTACTGTATTCCACAGGATCTGCTTCCGAGACAACACGCATAAGATTGCACTACATAAGATGATGCAGCTCTATGAAGTTAATAGGTATGCATGGCCATAACAGAGCTCAATGGAAACAGTTTCAGATTTCTCAATGCACTTTCAGTAAACTGCTTTCTCTATGCGATAAGCTGAGTCCAAATGAAGAATGTTACAAACACATGCTTTTGTTTTGAAGACATTTGGCAAAACAGCTTGAAAACTTGGTTAGTGCAATGGCACATTGGAAGAAACATTTTAAGGAGTGAAGAATGTTTGAAGGTTGCTTTGTCTCCCAGCCCTTGACTTCAACATGGACAAAGTCAGAACCACGCTAGCAGAAAATATTAAAACCTAAAAAAATCTTGGAATAAAGGCTTCTATAACTAAGTGATGTGACAGTGCAGACAGGGATTTTCTTTCTCATATGCAGAAAACTGTTGGACAAAATAAAATCGTAATACAAAAATACAAACACACTTTTGGAGATTTAAATTTAATTTCTCTGTGACAGATCTGTAGAGCATTATGTTTAGAATGCTGAGTCTATGTGACTGTTCTTGATCACATTGATTCAACCTGACTGTTTTGATCTCTAGAAAGGATTGTATAGTGCACCTTGGCCAGAGCTTACCTGGACAGGAAATGGTTTTGAGGCTTACATTGTAGCAGAAGAATGTGGTTACCACTTTCTATGGAAACTTGGATCCATTATTAAGAGAATACTAAAGTAACCACCAGTTTTTCTTTACTGCTTTATCCTGTGCTGCTGCTCTTTGTTGGGTATGAGAATTACAGCAGAGGTAAGACGGTTGCTATGGTTTCTATGAAATGAATGTCTACCTAGCAAATAGTTGTAGGAAATGCAAAAACATTTGTGATTAAAATTCAAGGCTTTGAGATAATATAAGCCAAACTTTAAATTATGTATTGAAATTGCATAATGACTCAACAATTGAGAGAATGCATAACCAGAGAAGTTGGTATAAAGCTCCAGGAATGGGCAGAGTGCTGAGGAATTGTACTGCACCTGCTCCACATGGGTGAAGCAAACTTGGGTTGATCCTGATGGATTCTTGTTTGTGGAAATAAATATATTTCTAAATACGAATACCCAGATTGATTTGGAGGGATCAATTGTATTAATAGTATTTCTCCATTTATAACCTTAGGATTGTTTATTTTGTTCTGTCCTTCCAACACGTCTTTGTATATGGAGGCTGGATATTCACGACCACATAAAATGATTTTACAAACTCTGCTGTAGAACAGACAGCTGGTTCAGAAGCAAATCCATGTGAGATGTGGTTAAACTCAAAATGAATGGTAAATATTAGAGCTGATTATCACAGACACAAGAGAAGTGTTTGGGAAATCGTTTGGCAAATCACTTCCTTGTAATCCATGTTACCCGAGTTCTCGCATCTCATGCGGCAATCCCGGCAAAGGGGCAGTACGTGAATGCTGAATCTTGGTTTGGGAAAGTGGCCCTTTGACGTACAGAACAGATCTAAGGAGGTGGTGTGCCACAGAACTAAGTGTTCTACTAGACATTTTCAAATGCGCCTGCCTTTATTGAATACAACTTCCATTTTTATTAATCTGATTGAACGCGTACCTAAATACAAAGGCATCTCCCCCAGCCCCCCGCGTCTACTTTTTCTCCATCTGCAGAGGTATAGGAGGGAGCTTTTTTTTCCTTGCCACGTTTAACTCCTTCAGCAAAATAATCTCCCTGACGAAGGGGAAAAGAGGCGGTGGGTGAAGTTACAAGCATTTTTTTGTAACGGGTCACAGGCGCCGAGACCGCCGCCGCCGCTTCCTTTAGGTTGGGTGATTGCGCAGGGCCACCAGGTGGGGGGGGCTGAAGGCGGCCTGCCCACCCTGCTCGTTGCCAAGCGACCTCTCCTTAGGTCACATACGGGCCGGAAGCGACTCACGTCTTCGTGCCTCAATGACAAACTCTCGTGCTGTTTCTCGCCCCTCTTGAAGGCACAGGCCGCGGCCTAGCCGGTTCGCCTCCTCCCACTAAATCCCCCGCCGGCCCCCATCTCTCTTTTCTCAACGAAAAGCCGCACCACCTCAGCAGCCTCAGCCGCAATCGACTTAAGATGGCGGCGAGCCCGATCAGGATGCCCACGTGACTTAGGGAGAGCCTTACTGTTGCTGCGCCAGGCGGCTTTGGACGAAACATCGCGAGATCTTGAAGAAAACGGGGGGGTGACTCGTCAGAGATTTTACGAAACGAAAACACAAGGGAGAAGGGAGGGAGGCAGATCTCGCGCGAAGACCGCCATAAACATTGTAAAGGGAAGCCTCGCGGTATCACCCTAAGAGTCTCCCGAATCGGGAGGAGACCCTAGCCTGCCTTGTTCTCGCGGTAGCCTTGGGATTTCTTCGCCCTCCCCCACCTCTTTATGCGGAGCGGAGAGTTCTCCCCGCGATACCTTTTGCTGCAAGCAGAGGTGGGGGGAGGGGACCGAGAGGAGGAAGAAAGGGCGTGGTTTGCGCGCTGAGGTCAGCACGCCGGCGGCGAGGGGGCGGAGAAATATATAAAGGCCCCGGCCGAACTGGGGGGGTTTCAGTTAGAGAAGTGATTCCAAGGCGGAGGAGAGGGAGCTGCAGCAGCAGAGGCTAGTTCTACGTCTGGTGAATCTTGAGTTTCTCTACGCGGAGCGGGACCTCCCGAGACGATCTCTCGTTATGAGTCATGTGGCAGTGGAAAATGCCCTCGGTCTAGATCAGCAGGTGAGAAGCGGCGAAAGGAAGGAAAGCGAGGCCGGCGGGCCCGAAATAGCCAGACCGCGTCCCCCCCGCCGTCCCTCCGATCTCCTTGCGGGCTTTTTCGGGCCCTTTTCCTCGATCCTTCGCCTTTTTAGAAGCCCTTCTTTCCCTCCCTTTTTTTCTCATCCCCCCGTGGCCTTCTGGTGGCGCATTTAATTGTGACGCAGTTCCTTTTATGAATTCCGCCTTTCGGCTCCCTGGATGCGGAATAATGGCTGGGCGAAGGCTGTGGAGGGCGGGAGGGGGATGGACGGGTCAAAATAAGTGTGTGTTTGAGGTGGAAAGCGGAGGGCAGCTCGGGGAAAAGGCCGCCGGGTTGTCTCGGGCAGCAGGCAAGGCCTCGGCCTGCTCTCAGGGCTTTGTGCCGCGGCAGCGATAGATTACATCTGCCGGGCCCCCTGGTGGCGGCCGCGGGAACAGCAGCGGGCGGTGGACAACGGCGACCATTGTGCGCATGACGAAATGGGAGGGAGGGGGAGGAATGGCGGCCGGGGCGCGCACGCGCGCTCCCCCAGCCCGGCGGGTGGGGAGGAGAAATACGAACAACGGCGGTGCTGCGTGATCCTCGTCGTCCCCCTCCTGTGGTTTCTCGAGTCTGCGCGCACGCGCGCTCCCGCCTCCTTTGTCCTCGGCGGTTCTTGAGGAGGGGAGGGGCGGGCGGGGCGGGGCGCCGACGCGCGTCAGAGGCCGGGTGCCTTTCTCTCTCCGTCCCCCTCCTCCCGGAGGCCCAGGAAATGAGCTTCCTCCGTCCGGCCACCGTTTGGTGCGTCGGAAGGGCGGTTGGGGGCGTTTTCCAACCTGCGCCGCCTTTCGCTCGAGCCGGCTCCCGAAGTAGGTCATGGCGCCGGGAGGGGAACCCAGAGGAGCCACGTGATGCGGCCGCGAGATTAGTGGCTGGCAGGGGCCGGGGCCGGGGCCGCGGTCGCGGTGGAAGCAGGCTTCGCCCGCGGGGCTGAGCGCGGAAAGGGAGGGGGCTTTCCTCTTGAAGCTCTCCTGGCGTGGCCGAGATCCTGAAGGACTTCCCTGTGGTCTGCGGAAATTTTTACGGGCTAGAGGAGTGCCTTTTTTTTAAACTTCCGGCTTCTCATCCTGTTGTTCTCGGTTCTTACATGCAAGCTGCCATGAAGGGTACCTGGTGGGAGGAAGGTCATAGTTTCTTAGAGCATTTGTTTCATAGGTATTTCATAAGCTTTGGGGGAAAACTAGACGTTTTCTTCTGATAAGACTATATATCTTGATAGATGCCTCCATGCCTGGCTTTGCAAAATGTTTTCCCTGCCCTGAGTTTACGTTATTTTGTAAATGAATATACCTAACAATTGGGATGTTTAGCTGACTGATAGCTGTCATTAAAAGGATTGAAAGTAGGGCCATTTCTGCACTACACTGTTACAGTGCTATTATTCTATTTTCAACATTGTATGGAATTTTGGGGTTTGCAGTTTAGAGAGGGACATTTAGAATTTTCAGCCAAAGAACGGTTTGGCCACAGTAAACTACAAAGCTCTGAAGTCCACAGGATGTTGAAAGTGTAGTAATAGCAGTATAACAGTGTAGTGCAGAAATGGTCTAGACTTAGCAAGCATCATCGTAGAGTGCAAAATTACTGGTTCTAATTTATAAAAGTTATAAGGAAGTTGTAATAATTCTCGTAGGTTTCCAGCTAATAAGCTTTTATATACTGTGGTACCAAAACAACTAAATTGATACCAAAACAAGGAAGGTGAATTTGAAATACATATTACTTGCATTGTTCACAACATGGTTCAACAAAACATTTGAACATTGTTCAGAACTAAGTTTTGTTTTTGTTCTTTTGTTTTAAAGTTTGCTGGTCTAGACTTGAATTCCTCAGACTCTCAGAGTGGAGGAGGTACAGCAAGTAGTAAGTATATAATTAAAAAATAAAATATTTTATTACTATGGTCCAGCATAGGAGCAGAAAAGACTTGTCATCGAGAATATGGCTACATATCTATTCTTTGAAATACTGTTGTAAAAAGTTCTGTACCGCTAAATTGAATTGATATTTCATAAAACTTTCTGCCACGTCTATCTTGGTGGAAAGTTTGTTCTCAAAAGTCTTCAGTGGAATGCCTGCTTCTTAAAGTGGTTTCAAGTAATGATTCCGTAGTTGTAGGAATCGGCCAGGATTTACAAAGCTGCACTTTTGTTCTTGATGCCAAGTGGAGTGAATTGGGATTGGTGAAAATACACAGTGGTCCTTCCACTTTTGCAAGGGTTTGGGGTACAGAATCTTCACAGAAGTGGAAAAACTGCAACTAACCCTCCCATGCTCTCCCCCTCTAATTTTCTTCCAAGACTCCTCCCTCCCATTCCCTTCCCTTTCTCCGCAGTGCGCATGGTTTCCTTCTCTGCAACTGAGCAAAAGGCAAGGGATTGGTGGCTGGCACATGCCTTCCTCCCTTTCGCTTGCTTTTTGCCCAAGTATATCTGCCTTCCCTGTGTCTGGGCAAAAGGCAAGGGAATTGTGGGGAAGCACATACACAAAGAAAGAGGGTGCATGTGTGCCTACCTCTGTTCCCTTGCCTTTTGCCCAGGCACAGAGAAGGAAGGCACACATGCTGGGCAAAAAGCAAGGGGAGGGGGCATGCGCACGCTTCATGAATAATTAAATTTGTGGAAGTCAAAACTGTGAATGTGGAATGAGGACTGTGTTGGTTTTCTCATCAAATAGGATTGTTTGCTGAAATAGAAACATGTTTCTGATAATGAGCAGTGAAGCATTTTAACACATTCTAGTGATACTGTAGTTGCTTTTGGGTAATTACT
The DNA here is from genome assembly GCA_948472985.1 of Iguana delicatissima. NCBI lineage: Eukaryota > Metazoa > Chordata > Lepidosauria > Squamata > Iguanidae > Iguana > Iguana delicatissima. Next base: position 111,934 of record CAOKZL010001826.1, read on the forward strand.
GTTACTTAAACGTAGCTACTCTGGGTGGGTGTTTTTTATCTGATTGTTTTGAAGGCATATGTTCTTATTTGCTGATTTATTTCATGTTTCAGTTGTACTGCACTTAATAAATGAACACCTCAGTATGCAGCAGCTCTTGGACGTGATAATATCTAGTGTGGACAAAAACTGTTTAAAACTAACGAGTCTCTGTTTTTACTTTCAGAAGGTCGCTACATTCCCCCTCACTTGCGGAATAGAGAAGCTTCAAAGCAGGGTATGTTTGGTGTATGACTATTGTGCCTGTGAGATATATATATTGAGTTTAATGCTGGCTTACAACTTAATTGGGGTAGGAGTGTCCCCAAACATTACATTGTAAAGTTTGGAGAGATCTTGTATTAAAGCTTTGCAATTATAGGGCTGTGCCTTTAAAACCAACAGCAGCTCAGAAGATGTGAGGTAAGTTGAAAAGTAATATTGGCAGGTTTGGCAAAAGATAAGACTCCCTTTTCTGATGGAAGAGATGAGAAAATCCAGATTCACTGTGGCCTCGAGTATATAAATTGCAGTAAGTTGGTGATTAAAGGGTGGTAGATTTAGGCTAGAACAGCAAAGGCGGTTCAGTAGCAGAGCTATCTGTTACAGGGAGAATGCACCGTAAGAATGCAGGAGGAGGTATGCAGTGGCTTGTGAAAGTAGTGATGACAAGCTTATAGTCAAGCACTTAGTTGTAGCATGTGGGAAGACTTCTGGTAATTTGAGTTGGAGTTTGTGAAAAAACTTTATACACTTTCAGAATTTATAAGTAAAATAAATGGTGGCTCTGCAAAGGTTCGGATGTCTTCCAGTGCAGAGTTTGCTGCACCAGATTAGGAAGTCACTCAGGCAACATAATTTGGTTTCCTGTTGTACTTTCCAAAGTGCACTTGTCTGTAAATTTGCTCCAGGGAATGAAAATTTTTCAAACACTTTTACAAGGAAGTCTAGACTTTTAAGTTTTTAAATTATAAAAGTAATCAGTTGATTTCTTTAAACTCAAATTAAATTGTCTTGCCATGTTCTAAATCTGCCTGTTGAAAGCTGCAGATCAACCTTCCATGAGTCCAAACTGCCTGAGATGCTTTTTGTTTCTTTGAAGTTAATGCCTGATCAACAACTGTGGGAGGCTTGAATGAAAACTAATTATTGCCAGATGCCTTTATTTTCTGTTCTCCCATGGTGATTCACTGGCAAGTTACTTTGCTTCATATGTCATTCTTTTAAAGCGCTACTGGAGTGCTGCTTGTATATGACCATGGTCCTTGTTAACTGGGGCATATGGGAGTTGTGCTGTGAAATACAGGCCACTGAGTTGCCTGTTTCTGTTCTAGCTGCAGGATGGCATAGATGTCCATCTACACCGATACAGTGAGCCCTCCACTTTTGTGGGGGTTAGGGGTGCAAGACTCCCACAAAAGTGGGAAAACCGAAACGAACATCACAAAAACTTATTTTAAAACCTGAGAATACTTCTCTAGTGTCTCTAGGTCCTCTAGTGTGATTCTGTGGTTGGTTTCTGACAGAAGTGAGCCATAGCAATTAGCAGTTCCTAGAGAAGTGTTGCCTCTAGGAATCTTGAGGTCTTCCAGTGCGTCATAGAATCACACTGGAGGACCTGGAAATCCCTAGAGAGAACATATTTTTTCTTTGGTGGGGCAGATTGGGTAAGAATTTTTAAATAAATCAATGAATAATAGCAAGTGCTAGATCTGCAAAAGTGGAGGGCTCACTTTGTTTGGCAGCAGGTTAGAGTTCGTAGATATCTTGCATTGCCTTGCTGCCACAGATATTTTTACTGAAGGCTTTACAGAAAGATGTTTATGCTTGTGAAGCATATGTTCTTTACTGAGTCGTGGACCACATCCTTGGTTTACTCATGTAAGTTTAGAAATGTTCCAGATTTGTGAACAGAAAAAGAATCTACAAACAGTTTTTCTAAGTTTTATAAATATGTATCACCATCATTGAAAATGCAGCAGATAGAGTTTTGAATTTGACCTTACTCATTGTATTCCTTGTCTCTGGAATAGCTGTTGATTGGTAGTGGAATGTGGAATAGCAGGGAAGTTCCCAGTTGTGTCTGTTAAGCTTTCAAATATCCTAATCATGTTCTGTACCCTAAGCATTTGGCAGATTGGTTGGTTTTTGCATTCTTCCTGATCATAATTAGAGAGCCTAAAACAGAGACTATTGCTACTTTAGAAACTTTAAAACTTTTTGTACCTAATTGCCCTTCTGGTGTACAGTACTACGATAAAACTCTTTACCCTTGGATTGTGCACTGGTAGTAGTGTTCACAAGCATTGGCAGCCATTTGTAAGAAGCAGTTATTCCAATTGCCTTGACTTTACTGCTTTGTTTCCCCTTTCTCTGATATGTGAGAGTCTGTTCATCATGGATACAGTGATAACCTAAAGTGGCCTTCCCCACATTGTGTTCTCCATGTTTTGAGGTACAACACCTATCATTGGCCATATGAACTGGGGCTAATGACAGTTCTTGTCCAAAACAGTTGGAGGTCATATTGTGAAAGGCTCACATGGGTAGCAGAATCATCTGTTCTTTCTGAATCCCTTGTGCTGCAAGATGAGCGATGCCTGCTTTCCAGATGACTAAGGCGTATCAGGATCCTTCTGTATCTGGATACTCATTTAGGTTCTGGCAGAGGCACTTATGAAGCAGCCATATATATTCCCAGCGGTATGGTCCAGAGCATGTGAAATACACTGCCTTTTTCCCAAAGAAAAAGGATTGGCTTCATGCTGAAACTTGTGTGCTTGGAATTGCTGAGAAATTTACCAACGCTTCTGAGGGCATCCTAACCTGCTGAGAGGCTGACTCCTGTTTCCATACCTCTTGTGTTTCTGCTAGAGATTTTTAGAGGTAAAAGTTCAGCTATCCCACCACCAGGAAACAAGAGACTCCTCTTGGGTTTTTTTTTTTAAATTTTCAGGTCAGCTTCAGTGCCAAAGGTAAATAGGTTTGTCAGGAAAGACATTGACGAGTAATTTTCACTGATATACGCTGCTTGGGTAAAAGTTTTTTTTACAGGTTGAAGAAATTTCATAGTACCAATGCATTGCAATTTTGTGTAAGTCTCTGAAGTGAATCATAACACTGGGAGTGTTCATGACTTTTTTGCAGCAGGCAGTGCCTATAACTATGCGGCAAACTACTATTCCAATTCGACGCCGCCACCACGAAGCTGTAAGTTGGTGTCAGGCCGGAGTGATTTTACAGTTTGTCATTTGAGAGCATGCCTCTAGGTATCCCGCATAACAGGGAACTTGCAGTCAACTAACAGTGTGAGCTTTTCCTTCAAGCACATAGTCGGGCATGCCTTACTTGTCTATAATTTAACTTTTTAGAGACTGATTTGCTTAGCATGTCTAAGGAAAACCAGACAATGAGGAAATGACAACTTGGTATCTTCTGTTGAACAAGCTTAAAATCTTGTTTCATTGTGCTGTGGCTTGGTAGTGCCTCTGTGTTGGAGTTTTAATATTCAGCTGCACTTTGTAGTAGGATCAAATTAAGAAATAAGATTGGGAAATCTTACTGTGCATGGCCAGGTGAGCTAGTCACTTGAAATTTGCCCACACCATATTAATTCTAGTTTCCTAACAAATTATCCATGGCATACACTTCGATACCTTTGTAGTTAAATAGTGCACAATGCTTGCTGGCTATGTGAAAATGATAACATGCACTGTTGCTTGGATTAAGAGTTAGAGACATTGGATAACCATTTTAAAGGATGTATTGTGTTAGCAGACAGAATTTAGACAATCCCATACTGGGAGAAAGGCAAGATATACGTTAAATAAATCATTGAATAGAGTAGAGCTATTTAGTATCCTTTTGTTGAACCTAAAACACCATACAACTCTTCTGTAGGACAGCTGCAGTAATGGCACATATCCTGTCCCCATAAATGTATGTAAATTTGTTAGGGGCTTTCAAGTCTACAGCACCCATAGAATAGGGTTTTCTTGGCAAAGTTTTTCAGCAGAAATTTGCCATTGCTGCTCTGTATGACAGAGTATAATTTGCCCAAAGTTGCCAGGAAGTTTCCCTGGCTGGGGGGGTTCACATCATGGTATCCTAGAGTCCTAGTGCACCAATCAACACATTGTTGGCTTACACTAATTTATTCTTGCCTCAAGTTTACCTTCACCAAAGCATTTTCAGGTAATTGCTGTAAGTTTACATGGCTGTTGTATGCCAGCTCTTTCAAACCTACTTAATACTGTTTCTCCCGTTCTTTCCCATAAGCGTTTTCTCTGTTTTTAGGTTAAGTGCTAGGAAGATTTAGGATGCTAGAGAAAAGAACCTTGGAATAGGTTGTTCTACATTAATTGAGTAAAGCTTGTGATGGGTTTTAAAAAGTAGAGTTCTCTAGCACCTGAAAGTCAAATTATGCTTTGATAAAGCAGAGACCAGATGCATAGTGTCTCAGAGTTTTGAAGCTGTGGGAAATGTTTTTTGTAGTTAAACTTTTGAAAACTTAACTTACCTACATTTTCAGACTTCTGTGTTGTCAAAACATAAACAGGTGCTTTGTACAAAAATAGTGTATAAAATGTTACTGTCTTGTCTTTGTTGCAATTAAAGATACACTAAAGTGTAAAATTACATACCATGCTTTCTTTATCTTGGTTTTTCCAGTTCTAGTAAACAGGTTTTTATCTTTGGGGTCTAAGCAGTTTCTAGCATCAGTGTTAATCCAAAACAAAAAAGACAGCACAACCCTCTGCCTTGGAATTCCACAGGGCAACACTGGATGATCTACTATAAGCAGTAAAGTTTGTAGGCTCAGAATTGGATTCGAGTATCTGCAAGGATTGTAATTTCTTAATACTGTGGATTTTTTCATTTTGAGTTGAAAAAGTAGACTTTACAATATTTAAATAGTACCTTTAGAACAGCACACCACTAATTTTAATTTAGAAAATAATCTTGCGCCCTGTCCTTTTTTTCCCCTGAGGAAGGGGTGGGAGTGACAAGAACAAACTGTTCTTTTTCTTCCCTGGTCCTTTCATGTTTCCCTTTTCTTGTTTTACGGAAGCTTAATGCCAAAGCTTCCACAAGACTTTGTATTTTCTACAACATCGCCCATGCTGCCACATTTGTCAGAGGTTTTAAAATCATGAAACAAATGTGGTTCTGTCTTCTGGCTGGAGTCTCAAATATAATTCTCCTAGGAATTATATAGTAGCAAATGCAGACTTCAGTTTCTGTATTTGCAAATCTGTTTTGGGTAGCAAACAGGATTTGGGATCCAAACAGTACACAGTTCTACCAATTAGAGGACCTAGTCTGTGGCTATGCACTTTTAAAATTTATTCACTAGCTTTCTACTTCATATTTGACTGAGCTTAGCATAGGATCTTGAAGCTTGCTTCACACTGATCACCTTTGTTTAGGACATGCGTTGCTTACAGCATGATAGCAGTTACTGATGGTACAAAACTAATTGCAAACAGTTGCATTAGCTTTTTCTGCCAAACACTTGGCTCAGCAAAATGTTTGCAGCTTTTGGCAACACTATTGAAGCATCCCGATCAAGATAAGTTCTGCATTTCTGATTAAGAATTTGGCCCCAGAGCTGCCATTCCTTTCCCATGGAAAGTGTTCTTGTTGTAAATTACTGGCAGCAAAAGTCACACTGATGACATGGAGCTTGCAAACACTATTTGCCAGCACAAAGTGACATTTTACCCTTTAATTGTGTAACTTTTTATTCTCTGCCAAAGATTCCCCCAGCTGGGACTCTCGTGGAGGTAATGGCTATATGAATGGATATGATCGTGACAGCCGGATGAATGGCTACGATCGTGATCGCGGTGTGTTTGGATCCAGAGGAGGATCTGGACGTGATGACAGAGGTGGGCGTGGGGACCTGTCACCTTTCATCCAACACTCCTTTAGAGTCCATTGGTGCTCTTGCTGGAAAAAAAAAATAGTTGCATTCTGGAAACCTTAGGTCAAAGTACTAGTATGAGGTTGGTGCAACTTTCTATGAAAGTTGGAGATGGTTTTGTTAAAAAGCAGCATTTACAGAGCTGCTTTTTCCTAAACTGAAAGACTATAGGATTGGCAGTTCAGACCTGTTACTTTGATGGGACCTTGAAGGCTTAATTTACAGCTACAGCTGCTGTAAGATAATTCTTTAGAATTCTGAAGCCAGACCTCTGTTCAAATTCTATACTCAGTTGAGTGCCTTAATCTCAGTGTAGCTTCTTATTCAGTGGTCAATTTTATACTCTGTTTTTCAGGTGTCTTTCACCACTTGGTTTCATCCTGTTGGCTTCAGTGTTTTATTAATAGAAGCAGTCCTTTTTTTTCCCCTGTCCTATTTTAGAAAAAAATTACAGCCAAGATCTTGCAACTCTGTAATACAGGGGAGGTGGCAGCAGCACTGGCAATAAAAAAAAAGATTTTTCAGCTTGGAAAATTGCCTGCATCTTCTTTTGTTCATGGGCTCCTGAGGACCCCTGAAGTTAGGCATTCATGAAATAGGTGGCTTGAAGCTAGTTACCGCCTGACCCCTCTGACTGTTGCTGCTCTCCCACTTTGTATGGATGGAGAAATTGTCAGGCTGCTAATAGAATGGCCTATTCTGTTAGCAGTTTGCCATACTAGGATACTGCTTAAAAAGCATGTTCAGAGTTTAGGAAAAGTTTGCTATAAGTTGCCTAATGGCAATAGACACAAAGATGTGCAGGGTCCTCATTGGACTCAATTAGACTGCCTTTCTGGGTTCATTACTGTTTGAGAGGATCAGCAGTTCCTGCGTGTTAAATACCACTTGCTACAAGACCAACACTTACCAGGTATTGCATGCCATTTTGTGATACTGGCAATATAACAGCAGAAAATGTGTTGCCTTGAATAAATCTACAATCAAATATTTGGGGATGATTCTAGAAATACTTATCGATCACTTACTGAAACACCGTTATGGTGAAGCCTGACGATTCTCACTTGATACTGATTTTTTTTTACATTTAATGAAAACTTAGTATTAAAAGACAAGCATTTAATCAGTGGTTGCATTACTCCTAGGATTTGATGGTGGGTGGAATGCTGGCAGAGATAGAGATGCATACAGTAGCTTTGGTGCAAGAAGTGATCGTGGCTCAGGAAAATCAAGCTTCTTTGGTGACCGTGGCAATGGCTCAAGAGGAAGGTAAAACATGGCTCCCTTCTAAATAAAATGAACAAACACTACTTCCACAGTAGATCATTCTAAGGTCTGTAGAAATTTAGGTAGCTGTTTAGTTCTGATGTTTATTAAGTTTGAGTTGAGGGAGAGATAAGAGATGAGTAATCTGAAGAATTATATAGGATAGTAGTTCACATCTGATGTGCAGAAATGTTGCTGTATTTTCAGTTAGCATTAGTAAATTTTAATTACCCAGTATTGACTTGGCTTAATATGGCTCTTCTTTAGTTGTACACTACGTTTATTATATTTGTTAGATGTTGTGAACTGAATCTGAGCACAACATCCTTTATTGATGATATTGCTTTAGACTAGAGTATGGCTATAAATATATGACTTCATTGATTTGATGATACAATGATTGAGTGCTTAAAAAAATTAGCATTTCTTGTAAAATAGTTTCTTGTTGGTTAGTAAGATGTAGCTGATTTCTGTTGAAATACCAACAGTAAAGAACTCAGAGGCTTGTTCTTGTCTGGATTTGTGCATAGTAGCAGGGTATCACCCTCTGAATGTTATCGTTTGTCTACATTTAGCTTTGCTGCCTATCTCTTGTCTGAGGAACTCATGGTTCTGTCACTTCCTTCTTGTCAGTTTTATTCTAACAGCAAACTGTGATGTTAGATTGAAAATGTGGCCCCTTGTACTCCAGCACTCAGCCACTCGAGAGAGTGGTGGAGGAGTTAAGTGATATAGACCACTTCCCAAGACATGCTGTGTGGTCTAATCAAGATAAGACTTTTTTTTCCTCCACTGATGTGACTTGAGATTTCACTACTTTTTTTCACCCCAGACTTGAAACTGTATACGAGTTACTCAGTTATTCAGTTGAACTGTTTGCTTAATTTATGTTCAACAAGGGAAAGTCCAACAACTTGCAGAAATTCAGGCTGTGGTCAACTTAATTATGTTAATCAGTTATTTTAAAAGGAGGCAGTTTCAATAGTCTCTCATCAGAGTTAACTGGGAAAGTTGAATCTAATATAATCTTGTATGATACAGGTTTGATGAACGTGGTGGAAGAGGCAGTGACTATGATGGTATTGGCAGTCGTGATAGAAGTGGCTTTGGTAGATTTGATCGTGGTGGAAACAGTCGTTGGTCTGATAAATGTGACGAGGATGACTGGTCCAAACCACTTCCGCCAAGTGAACGTATGGAACAGTAAGTACAGCCAGTTTTATCTCGCAGTTTCTAAATCAGGTATTCAGTACGGCATGATAATATATTGAGTATTTCTATTCAAGGGAGCTGTTCGCTGGTGGGAATACTGGCATTAATTTTGAAAAATATGATGACATTCCAGTTGAAGCAACAGGCAACAACTGTCCTCCACACATTGAAAGTGTAAGTATTTCCTTTGTTTAATGCTGCATTTTCTTTGTCCTTTGCATAGGAATGCTAACAATAAGATGCCTTTATAGTAACACTCTCACAAGTTTGGATAGCTGTTCCTTCAGTAATACTTTAAAGCAGAAGTGGAAAGTGTGGGTAGAACTATTTTTATACTCTCCTGCATTTTAAGAAAAAACAATAAACCAGAAAGGACCTGATCTTTTGAAAATAAGCAGCATGGTTCACACCAGAAACGAATGATAAACTGAAGAATGGCACTAACACAGTCATAATTGATTTACACAATCACAAATTAAAAGGAAACTGTCATTTTACAAATATTTCCCCAGTTATTTGGAGAATTTAATTTACTGTTTCTGCTGGTACCATAGTAAGTTAAATTTTAAACTTTGTGGTTTCCCAAGTTGATAAAATTCTTTAATGAAAACTCAATGTACAGAACTTAATTGTTTGGGTGAATTTTAATTCTGAATAGTAATTGAGCAATCAATAGTTGACATATTAGGCAGTCTTTTCAAATAGCAGTTAATTATTTCTGGGTGGGTTTCGGGGGAATTCAGTAGTACTAATTTTTAGTATGAATTCAATTCATTTATTTACCTGTATTTACATATTTTACCTGATTTATATCCTTCCTTAGTTCTGTTGTACTAAAAATCTCTTAAATCTTGTCTGCTTTCTTTAAGTCAATGCCTCCTTTGAGGGAGTGGCCCTTGATTAGTTGGCCAATGAACAAGGTCCCAGGGATATGGAGGTTTCCCACTCAGATTTTAAAAGATTAACTCTTCCTTCTAGATGCTGACTTTCTTGAGTTACTAGAAAGAATGGGCAGTTGAAGTTTCATTAACATTATTTTTTAAAATTTTGAACTTTAGTAAAATGTATTATCTCAGCAGTATACTGAGATAAACATTGATATAGTCTTTTTGGTTGATGAGTCTATTCTGACTTTTACCTTCCCAAATAAGGTGAATGAAAAATGGCCATAACACATCACACTAGAGGATATTATTTAATGAACATCTGTTCAAAGTTTATTAGCCACACTGATAAGAATATTGGCCCTGGAAGCACAGCTTTTGTAGTAAACCATAGTTTCTTAATGTCAAAAATGGCTGGCAGTAAAGCATTTGTGATATGCTAGTCTCATTATATGCTAGTCAGAGGTAGAGTTGGGGTAAGTTCAGGAACTGAGCATTTTGTTATTACTGCAGGGGTATATATTTGTTTCTTTTAAAGAGTGAAAGGTTAAGATTCTCTTTTGAGTAGAGGCATTTGGAGAAATTTTAAAGGAAGAGGATAATCATTTGGAATTGGCAACTTAAATTTTTAATACAGTGTTTGGCTAGTGGGAAAAATCTTAACAAACAAATACTGAAGACCTCTGCTTATTGTAGATCTGTGTGGAGATGGCTCTTAGGTAACTGAACATGCCTTTGTTATGATTAAACATCCAGTTTTATACTGAGTACATTGTGAATTTTTTCTGCTCTCATGCCACTGTCACTTATTTATATCTTGCTTCATCAGTCAGGTTTGCTAGGTAGACTTTAGGCTTCTGTAGCTGTAAAACAAACTGCCGTACAGCACCAGTCTTTTTAGTAGTCTTATTTATAATATTTATTTATAACATTTTCTCTGATTGCTGGAGGCAATTAAAAAAAAAGATGCCCAGGCCAGTGAAGTTGGCTGTGGGAGGGATCCTATTGTAATTCTTCTCTGCTTGTGCAGAAAAGCACTTAATCTCCACAACCAGTAGGGAAGTAGTGCGACTGTTGAGGTACAGTGCTTTGTTCAGAGATCTGCCAGACTAGTAAAGTAACTCTAGGGTTAATTTGCAAAGCAGCTGCTTAACAGTTTCAAATACTTTGCAGTTCAGCGATGTTGACATGGGGGAGATCATCATGGGGAACATTGAGCTCACCCGCTACACTCGGCCTACTCCAGTGCAGAAATACGCCATCCCTATCATTAAAGACAAGAGAGACTTGATGGCTTGTGCCCAGACAGGTAAACCTGTATACAGCTAGGTGTTTGGGGAAGTTGCACTGTTTCTAATCTTTCAGAACTATAAATATTTAAATTCTCCTTGAAAAAACATTTTTGGAATGTGAACGTGATCATGAAATGTCCACTTTATATTTTATAATCTGTTCTGGACGCTTGCAAAGCAAATGTTCTGAAGTTTTACAGTACTGTGTATAGATGTTAAGGGAGCAGAAGGTTAATATGGATGGAAAATGTTTGATACTCCTGTTTAGGGATGCAGTGTGTGCAGGTGGGATGGGAGTAGAATGGTGCAAATAATGGGATATTACTTTGCTAGAGGCAGCAGCTAACACAATTTGGGCACTAATAATTTAACGTCTATAATTCATATTGGAAATAGAGATAAAATCTTTCCTGTTGTTTCAAACTAAATTTAAATTATTTTGGGGGCAGTGATGACATCCTAGTTTGGAAACTTGAGTGTAAAATTTGGGATTAGTTTTAGAGAACAGAAATAACTGTATTTTGTATTGTTGTCAAGATGAATGTGTATCTTTCTTTCAGGATCTGGTAAAACTGCTGCATTTCTTCTGCCCATATTGAGTCAGATATATACAGATGGCCCAGGAGAGGCTCTGAGAGCTATGAGGGTAAGTTTATATCTAATGTGTGAGCTGTATCTCTGATTTACCTCAACAGGAAGTACTTCACTTGTGTACACTCTGCATTAATAACTGGGAGTTCTTTTAGTGTGAAATTGAAGTCTTTCATTGTGGTAATAAACTGCTGTGTGAGAGAATAAAGATAGGTACCCCTGTTGAAGAATGTGAAAAACATGTTCATCTTAAGAGATGAACTATCCAGTGGATTTTTGTGTTAAAACTAAGTTGTGCCCAAAAAAACTGCTCGGGTATTGTGATCTAGCTTCGGTTGCAGGTAGCATCTAGGCTGGACTGTTTCACTAAGGTGTCTGTGATATTAGAGCAGAGGGAGGCATACAGGCCTAGCATATAGTTTTGGAGCTGAAGTTATGGTCTTGAGCAGCAAACGATTGAAGTCCACTTGGAACTACCTCTGATGTTCTTTCTGGGAGGGTAGGGCCACTTGCATTGGTTGCTTGGTATGCTTTTGTTGAAAAATAGCTTCAGTAGCAATTCAACTTTCAGCTAATAACTGTTTAATGTTGTAGGAGAATGGGAGATACGGACGCCGTAAGCAGTACCCAATCTCGCTCGTACTGGCTCCCACAAGAGAATTGGCAGTTCAAATATATGAAGAAGCCAGAAAGGTAAAAGTTTCATGTTCCTGCAGGCTTGATAGCAGAGCATATAAGATGTCTCAGACTCTAAAATACCATTTTTTCCCTACAGTTTGCCTATCGTTCCAAAGTTCGTCCCTGTGTTGTATATGGTGGGGCTGATATTGGTCAGCAGATACGAGACTTGGAACGTGGCTGCCACTTGCTTGTGGCAACTCCAGGTCGTCTTGTAGATATGATGGAGAGAGGCAAGATTGGACTGGATTTCTGCAAGTAAGTGTAATGGCTCCACAGATAATCAAAAATACAGCATTTTAATCAAAAATACAGCATTTGGTGTAGACTGCTGCTTGTTAACTGGAAATCTTGGAGATCATGATGTAGTCTTTAATTCTCCTAGATACCTGGTACTGGATGAAGCTGATCGCATGCTTGACATGGGTTTTGAACCTCAGATTCGTCGTATTGTTGAACAAGACACTATGCCACCCAAGGGTGTTCGTCAAACAATGATGTTCAGTGCTACTTTTCCAAAGGAAATCCAGGTATTCTCTTCTGTGAAGTTTTGTAATGTTGTAGCTGCTAGGGAGATCCAGCAGATACTACGAAGGTAGTGATGATTTTTTAAATAAGGAAGTAATTGCTTATCAAGATGTAGGTACCCTTTTTCCAGGTTCAACAAACAAGGTTCCCCAGGAACATGAACCATGTCTCTTAATTCATACGTACTTACGGAAGTGTGTAACCTGATGGATCCGTTCATATTTGAACGTCTTATATTGAATAAAATGTTTCTTTTTAGATGCTTGCTCGTGACTTCTTGGAGGAATATATCTTTTTGGCTGTTGGCAGAGTTGGCTCAACATCTGAGAACATCACACAGAAAGTAGTGTGGGTGGAAGAGTCAGACAAACGGTCATTTCTGCTTGACCTCCTTAATGCCACAGGTAAAGACTGTTTGGGAGAATTCCAACACAACTCTAATGGCTCAGGTAATGAGAATCTATGTTAGGTGGAGGGAAAGCTTCAGACTTTTCCTCCGTGTTTTGTCTTATATTTGAATATTTTATTTAAATCTGCATGCAGCTAGCTTGACTAGTAAAGTTGTTGTTTTGTTGTTATTGCATCCACAGTACGAGTTTGTACCACTTGATGGTGCTATAGCTACAGATGTGGCATTGTTCACTAGTGAGATTCTTTACTTAACACAGGCAAAGATTCCTTGACTCTTGTATTTGTGGAGACTAAAAAGGGAGCTGATTCTTTGGAGGATTTCCTATACCATGAAGGATATGCTTGCACAAGTATTCATGGTGATCGTTCTCAACGAGACAGAGAAGAAGCACTGCACCAGTTCCGCTCGGGCAGAAGTCCCATCTTGGTTGCCACTGCAGTAAGCAGTTACTTTGTTGTTAGAATGCTTGTATTTGATTCTCTTTGGTGTAATACGAATATTAGAAACTGACGACTAAATTCTTGCCTGCCTTAGGTAGCAGCAAGAGGACTGGATATCTCAAATGTGAAACATGTCATAAATTTTGATTTGCCAAGTGACATAGAAGAATACGTGCATCGCATTGGCCGTACAGGCCGTGTGGGGAATCTTGGTAAGACCCAGTTTATGTAAACTGTAGCTCTGCCAGCATGAGAAAGTGCGGAAAAAACTGCAAGTTTGTAATAGAGACCAGTCAGGAAAACTTGTAGATCACCTCTCAGGCAGCAAACAGATTTTTTTTAAAAAAAATTGGAACGCTCAAGAATGTTTAGCATGACAGCTTAGGTGATCATTTGTCCATTCTCAGAAATTTGCCTGAAAGTGTATGCAACTCAAGCTTTTATATTACACAGTTTGCCTCTCCACTCCTGTGAGGGTTTGGGGCATGGAACCCTTGGGCAAGTGAAAAATCCATGGATAACCTCCCCCTCCTCAGATCTCCCCCATTCTCTTGCCTTTTGCATAACAAGGCCAGATACAAGGGAATGGGAGGGGAGAAAGGGAAAGGCTTGTGTGAGCTCCCCCCTTCTTTTGCATTTTGTCCAAGTGCTTGCATGATTTTTCCAAGCCTGAGAAAACGCAAGGGAATGGGAGGAGAATGGCAAAGCATGTGCGCACCTTGCGAATAGCGTGATTTGTGAAGGTCAAACCAACAAATGTGGAGAGAGGATTATAGTATGAACTTTGAAAGTAGAGTGCAGTGAGTTAAGATTAAGCTTTAGATTTTTATATACTGTAGGGATTGTGGCAACCAGTTGATCGTCTTCCAAAACATACAGGAAAGAAAGCCTTTGGCTTTGGTTTTTCTGTTTGTATAAATGTCTAGAAGTTAACTTCTAAATGTATGTGGTATTGGACTGTTTAAATTGCATGCCCTTAGTGGCATGAAGGATGTTTACTGTTTAGTTTCTGCTGCTAACTGGAGTGTGCTTTTGGAGAGCTGTTCATAAATGTTCAGGAACATGTACCTACCATATTTAGCACACAGTGATCGTGGATAGCTTCCTCATCTGAAATCTGCTGTTCACTTAATAGACTGTCTTTCTGTCTTCCGTTCTCTCAGGTCTCGCTACATCGTTCTTCAATGAGAGGAATATAAATATCACAAAGGACTTGTTGGATCTGCTTGTTGAAGCTAAACAGGAAGTACCGTCTTGGTTAGAAAACATGGCATATGAGCAGCATCACAAGGGTGGAAGCAGTCGTGGGCGCTCTAAAGGGTAACTTGAATTTCTCAACTTCATCTGCACTCCAGAAATGATACTAAAAACACCAAACAGGATAAACTTTTAGCTGTGTTTGAACTCAATGTTCTACAAAGCACTTTTATCTGGCACTGAAAAGACTACAAAATTCTGCATTAGCTAAGCTTTTCTGGAGAAAGCATTCTACAGATTAAGTGCCTGAATCACTTTCCTACTTGGTCACTTTGTGAAGGCAGAGGCTGCTGCTAGGTGTTGACCTTGGTATTGACATTTGGGCAGATTCATGTGGGGAGTAACTAGGTGTGTATCATAACCAGTTATGCTGAAGAATCAGAAAAGATACTTAGCTTCTCTGTACAACGAAGTTGAGGCATTTCTGAGGAAAAATTCCATGAAGTAGTCTTTTTTAAAGGAAGTATAAGCCTTTAACTGTTACTTACTATTGTACTTCTTCTTTAGCCGTTTCAGTGGAGGATTTGGTGCCAGAGATTATCGAACAAGTAGCAGTGCTAGCAGCAGTAGTTTTGGCAGTAGCCGTGCAAGTAGCGGACGGAGTGGTGGAGGTGGCGGCCATGGTGGCAGCAGAGGCTTTGGAGGTAAGTGTGTGCGAGGGTGTTTATATGTACATCAAGGACTCATGGTTGAGAGGGAGGTGGGTGTGAGTAATATTAAAATAATGGCTTAAAAAAACCCATCAGGGTAAATTTGCTTGCTCCTAAGCTGTTTTTTTTCTCTGTCTCAATAGGTGGCTATGGTGGCTTCTACAACAGTGATGGATATGGAGGCAACTATAACTCTCAGGGGGTAGATTGGTGGGGCAACTGATCTGCTTGCTGCAGATTCTTACCAAACAAGCTAATATGGAAACCACATGTAACTTAGCCAGACTATACCTTGTGTAGCTTCAAGAACTCGCAGTACATTACCAGCTGTGATTCTCCACTGAATTTTTTTTAAGGGAGCTCAAGGTCACAAGAAGGAAAGGAACAGAAGCCCTACTTTGAAGAAGGTTTAAAGACTCCATTGTAGTCAGGATTAACTCCCCCACCCATCCCCACTCCCAGACTGTATTTATAATTTTGTGACTGAGGATCATTTGTTAATGTACTGTGCCTTTAACTTTAGACAACTTTTTATTTTGATGTCCTGTTGGCTCAGTAATGCCCAAGATTATCAATTGTCTTGACAAAATTACTCAACTTGGGCTTTAAAAAAATCAAACCTTGGCACACAGGTGTGATACAACTTACAGGAATCATTGATTCATCCACTTTATACTACAAAACAAAACAAAAGAAAAACCAACTTGTGCGGTGGCCTGCATTAGGGCTTTGAGACTCGGAGATTTGAAAAATAAAACATCTTGAAGCATATCAATGGAATTAGTTTCTAATGTGGCAAAACTGTACAAAGTTAAAGTTGATTTGCTCACTCTATCCTGGATAGGTACTTAGAACCTGATAGTCTTTAATAAGCCATTCCAGTCATGATGATGAGGTGATGTATGGATTTACATGCATACAAGCGCTGTTTAAAAAGTTAATGCAAGTAAACACAGCAATTCCAGTGTTTAGGCAGATTATTAATGTGAGCTAGCCAAATGGAGGCGGAACATTACAGGGAATGTTTAAAGGTCTGAACTTGAAATAGTTTTTAGGAGAATTCATCTATTTAGACTTCTCAAAATTGCCTGCCACATAAAATTGAAATAGTAGAATGGCTGACCACAACAGTGATGGGTCCACTTTTTAAGGGCCTGACTGGTTTTTTTGGTCTTAACGCATGCTAGTGTTGATGTTTTTTGGTCAAGGGGGAATGAACAGGAAGAATTATGCAGCAGGCTTTATTTTAATGCAGATTCACATTACTCTGTTCAAGCTGCGTTGAAGTGTTAACTGGCTTACTGTAGACTTGTAAAATGGCTCCAGAAGAGTAACAAATTCTGAGATCACAAAGGTTGGAATGTACATAACTGCACAAGGTTAATTCTGCTATCAAGTGCAGTTTTAGTCAGTTTTAGTTGCATAGGTTTCCATTGTATTTAGTCTGTTATGCTGAATCTGGCCAAAGATAAAAGTGTTTCCAACAGTAAAATGCCTCTGCCACTTAGTTTCTCTGACCTAACTTCTGTGGCCAGAGCTATTACCAACTCTTAGTCTAAGTGGTATAGGACAACAGCAAAATCTCCTAAAGTGCAATAGATCTTTTCAAGTGTATTGTGCCTTGTTCTAAACTTTAAGTAGGTGCACTTGACAGTATTTGAGGTCATTTGTTATGGTGCTATTTCAATTAGTCTAGATTTAGGCCCTTGTACATTTTGCCCATAACTTTTTACAAAATACTTCTTTTATTGCACATTCAGAAAATTTTATATGTCTTGTGTGCGTGTCCTTAACTTCCAATCTTATTTTGTCTCTTGGGAGACTGAACGCAGCTTGTTTAAGGAGAAGGAACTAGATACTAAAACTGGGACCATGGGAATAATGGTTGGGAAGAAAACTATTTGCACACGACAGATTTCTAGATACTTTTTGCTGCTAGTTTTGTGTAATATTTATTGAACATTTTTGACAAATATTTATTTTTGTAAGCCTAAAAGTGATTCTTTGAAAGTTTAAAGAAACTTGACCAAAAGACAGTACAAAAACACTGGCACTTGAATGTTGAATGTCACCGTATGCGTGAAATTATATATTTCGGGGTAGTGTGAGCTTTTAATGTTTAAGTCATATTAAACTCTTAAGTCAAATTAAGCAGACCCGGCATTGGCAGTGTAGCCATAACTTTCTGATAGTAAAACAAAAATTGGCAACTTTAAAATTGAACATGCCAAGGTTTTGATACACTTGTCTTAAGATATTAATGAAACACTTCAAAACACTGATGTGAAGTGTCCAGATTCTCAGATGTTTGTTGCGTGAGTTTTTGTTTAGTTGTGTGGTTTTTTTCAGTGAATGTCTGGCACATTGCAATCCTCAAACATGTGGTTTATATTTGTTGTATTGGCATAATCAGTGACTTGTACATTCAGCAATAGCATTTTAGCAAGTTTTACAGCCAGCAATATTCTTCTGTTCAGATAAGGATTCAATCATATGCAGAGAATGGATTTAAACTTGCTAAGTGTAAAAGATTTGAACGTCAGGTCACTGTAGGTTTAGTAATTGCTTATTGTATTAGTTTAGATGCTAGCACTGCATGTGCTGTGCATTACTCTCAATTTTAATAAAATAAAAAGTTGAAATGCACATTATGTAGTTCAGGTTTTTTATCCATTGTTTGAATAAAGTGGGCATTCTGGTGATGAAGGGTGCTTGTTTAAACCAGTACTTAAAACTTTGTTCCTCCAGTTGCTTTGCACTTCCAACATGACTTAAAGCCCAAACATCTGGACAAGTGAAGGTGGAGAATCAGAGCACAGAAGAAATTATTTCATGGACCAGCCTTAGTTCTTATTAACATTGTTCATGCTTGCTGACTGAGCATGAGGCAACAATTTGAATAAATTACTGTGGAATAGCCACCATAAACAGTTTTCATCTTACCCCCTGCATGATACAATATTTTGCAGATGTTCACATGTTCGTGTAAAACACATGGCAAGAGCCTTTATTGGTCTAAGTAATATTCCTTGGTTTACACTCCACAATGGTCCCAACCTGAATTGCCACGTATAATGAACATTTGATAGTCTGGACTGGTGTGTCATAATAATAAAACCCCATGTCTAAAGCCTGGGGTACTTAGCTGCCATTGTGGTTAAATGTCTGCAAGACAGCCATGTGAAAGAGCAGAACAGATGAGTGTAAACATGGTTTAAATTTTCTGGATGAGCAATCCAGCTATGTGTGGGTTACTTGCTATGCCAGCTGATCAAAATAGATGAGTGTAAACACCACTTTAAATGTCAATCTTGTACTGTTTAAGGTTAATGAAGTACTGAGATAGGTGCATGACACTAGGTCTCTTAGATAGCTTACATTTTAGATTGGAGATCCTGTGGTTGAAAATGAGGTGTGTGACTTGCGCATGCAAAATATGTTCTTTGTTAAGTGTGGATGTCAGATGCAGGTGCACAGAAAAATACTGTGTTTTGGAGGCATAGAACTTTTTTGATGAAGAGTTTGGTAACCTGATAACTCTTCCAACGATTGCTGTCATCCAAATGAGAAAAAAAACTCTGTCCCTTAGTAACTGTCCAGTTGTTTGGAAAGAGGGTAAGCTATACTTGGGATTGGAAAGGCAAAGAGGTCCTGAGCGCTGACAAAGTAAGATTAGATTCCTGTAGGTTAGCTTTCAGAGATGCTTGAGTTCCTGTCATTTTTGGCAATTATGGAATGGAATTCATTGTCATTTGGAAAAATGTGAAGTTGTGGGAGATAAAGGACAAAATCACTTTAAGGTGTCAAGTAATGTGACTATCTACGTATCACATAACGTGTTCTGTAAATTCATGTCTTAAGTAAGAATGCATTCCACCAAAGTGAGTAATTTGACCAATTTCTATTAGTAGCAAATTCCCCCAATTCTAACAACATTTAAGAAAGTTTTGTTCAAATATCTCAAGCTTTGAGGGATTGATTTTAGAGGTAGCGGTACTCGCCTTTTTGTCAAAGCTTTGGAAATTCGCTCTTTTGGGCTACAATTCCCAGAATTCTTCCATCGTGGTCACTGGTCGCCATGGGAAGTATATTCCAAAAGTTATTTTTCTAAGTGCTTTTTGGATAGTTTGTGGAGAAGTCTGTCTTCAGAAACAGGTTTTGCAGTGGAGGATGTGAACACTCCACAAAGCAGAATTCATGGGTGAGATTCTGTACATCCTAATCTGTGAATCAGAGGTGGTTTGTTGGGAGAAGAGTGCCAATTGGGTAGTGCTCCCCATACAGCAGGGGGGAGAGGCAGTTCCCAGTTTGGACGTGAGTGGCTGATGCATATGTGGTGCTGGTGAACCTACAGATAACAGGATTTCTAATTAATTTTAGTGACTGCATTGCATGCAGTGCTCCTGAGTTATGTAATGAGATTACTCTTGTCACATTCAGAGGCTTATGCTGGCACCCTTATTTTGGGTGATTAATAATACCCTGTTGGAGGTCTTACTCTAGTAACATGTATAATCCAGTACTTGGAGGTCTGTGTTCACATACATGCTACTCCGGTCTTGGGACAAAAACAGCAGGGACACTGTATTGAGGAGATGCAGTGTAACATCCCAGCAGGTGGAACTACATTATCTTGCCTATCTTCCAATCTCCAACCCTGAGTTACCATTTTCCTATGCGCTCCATCATGTCCATGTAGTGGCCAGGGAGGATGGCAGTTAAGGATTGTCCAGTTAAATTTTCATACCCAGAGGTATAATAATGACTCGTTCTCTGAGGCTTCCAGACGGCTCCCAGTAGGATGCCTATATTGTCTTGTGTCCAGCTACTGGAACATAACTGGACAAAGCCTCGGATGGCTTGCAGCCTCCCCAGTAGCTATGCGGCCATCAACAGTAGGCTGCAAGAAAACAGGTTTGAGGGGAATCATTGCATGAGGAAACTAGTTAATTCCTGACCCCTTAACAACAAAGTTGGACTTAGGTCTAAGAATGTCACTAACAATATGGTACCGTTTTTCTTAGCTCAGTAGCTTGCAGGCAATAGTGAGCTTTCAGCATGTCATTAGATGGCAGTCCTGCAGCAGTGCAAATTTGTAGTAGGGCTGAAATCAGGATCTTTTGCTTTTACTGTCCATAGAGAAGAGCACATTCTCCTACCAATGAATAATACTCTTTGTAAAAAGGAATTATTACCTTGATTTTAGTGAATTAATGTATGTGCTAGGTTGAGTGTCATCTAGCAAAATATTCCAGGAATTCTGGTTAAATACCTATCCGTACTTGATGGTTTATTCCTGTTGACTTTACATTGATGACTTCCTATAGGCCTAGTAGAATGAACAGTGCTTTCTCTGAGCAACAGTATAATACAGAATACCTCTTACTGTGTTTAAAGGAGCACTTCACAAAGCTTCTGTAGCTTACTCCAGAAATAATTCAGCATGAGAGTGCTTTACTTCTGTCCTTGTCTGAATTGTCAAATCAGTGTGGAATAAAAATGGCTCCTCAAATGTGGTAGTCTGCAGCATAGTTCCAGAAAAGTATGCAACAGTTGCAGCCAATGGACATAACTATTGGACTGGTATAGCAAAAGAGAAATTGTCAGCCTCCCATCAGATCATCTGAGAGACACTGGAGTGAAATACACCTATTTAGTTACAGTCAAAACTGTCCAAACGAGGTACAGCGATCCTTCCGCTTTTGCCAGGATTTGAGGGCAAAACCCTTTTGCAAAACCCTTGCAAAAGTGGAAAAACTGAAAATAACTCCCACCTACCATGATCTCCTTCCCATTTCCTTCTGGGGCTTCCCCCTCTCAATCCCTAGCCTTTGTGGCAGGGCCAGAGGCAAGGGAATGGGAGCGGGGAGAAGGAAGGCTCGCATGAGCCCTTCCCCCCTTCGCTTGCCTTTTACCTTGGTACGGTTTGTAAGAGCCAGGGCCAGAAGCAAAGGAACAGGAGTGGGGGAAATCTGGAGGGGAGAAGGAAGGCTTGTGCAAGCCTCCCTCCTCCATTCCCTTGCCTATTGCTTATTGCCTCAGTGCTGGGGCCATAGGTAAGCGAAAAGGAGGAGGACTCCAGAGGGGGAAGGAAGATGTGTGTATGTCCCTCTACCAGCCATTTCCTTACCTTTTGTACAGACGCTTGCCTTTCTTTGTACCCAGCAAAACACAAGGGACTGGGAGGGGGAGAATGGGGGGCATGTGCATGCCTCACAAAAAGTCAAATTCACGAGGTCAAACCCGCAAATGTGGAGGGAGGACTGTAATGAAGTGACTGCTGGAGTGAACTGCTGCTAGTCTGAGTGTCTGGCTGGAAATGCACTGATCAACTCCGGAAAGTCATTTTGCAAACTCAGAAAAGAAACACTTGAAGTAGCTATATTAGTTCAGAATCTCTTATGAAAACAATCAAATCCAGAAGGCTTTCTTTCCCAGTACTACAGATGGACCTTCTAATTTCACCTGAAATAAAGACCAGAATTAAAGCATCTTCTACCAATATTGAAAATTATTGGTCTGATAGGTTTCAAACAGAAAATTTAAAATTACAGGACTTCACAATTAGAATGACTGGAATTTATATATGGCTTCAAATTTAAGCCTATCGAAGCATATGTACCTCACTATGCTTAATTTCATTGCTTTAAATTTTAAGTGAAGTTTGTTTATCAGATTTCTGTACTGCCATTCTGCATAACATTATACTTGGATTATAAAACTAAACCACTCCACCAATATAGTAAGATTCCAGAGAGTCAAAACAGTCATGGACACTGAGTCTACATTTAGAAAGAGCGCTCCCTCAAGTGGTGAGGGATGTTTAATCCTAAAAGCACATCATTCCTTTTAAATACACATCATGCATTTTTCATGCTTTGTTTCACTTTATTATCTGGCAGTCCAGAATCTGTTTTTCACCATGGAGAAAAACAACAGTGTCTACATTCCTATTCCCACTGCAGCATTTTCTTAGGATGTTTTGCAAGGTAGTTTTTGCATCATGCATTGAAGAAAATCCCTGTTCTAGCAGCTCTGGGTCTCAAGATGGTGGAACCGGCTCTGGCGGTGCAAGACCCTGTCTTTCACTATGTGGACACCCGACCACCCTCGACGGCTCCACTCCCGTTCTTGCCCGCCTTGATGGAGGCCCTTAAACACCCTTGGGCCCAGCCAGCTTCTGCCCAGCTGATACCACACCGGCTTGAACACCTGTATCGGACCCAGAAAGAGGATGCCGAGTTCTTGTTCAATCATCCTTTACTGACCTCTGTGGTCATTGAGTCTGCCCAGACCAAGGGAGGGTCTCGGGTGCACACGACTCTGCCAGACAGGGAAGGACGCCGCCTCGACACCTTCAGGAGGAGGTTCTACTCCACCTCCTCCCTGATAGCCAGAGTGTCAAACACCCAGGCCTGCCTAACAGCGTACCTACAGAACCTGTTGGACAAATTCTCCCTGCTCTTGTCCACTGTCCCGGAGGAGGGCAGGGCAAGCGCCCATCAGTTTTGCAACGAAGTGGTGGCACTGGCAAACCAACAGATCCTCTCCTCTAGGCACTCCGTCGAGGTTGCTGCTCGCGTCATGGTGGATTCTGTAGCCCTGCGCCGATACGCTTGGCTACGGTCCTCTGACCTTCAGGAAGACACGTGGAAAGGCATTGAGGATTTTCCTTTTGATGGCAAGGGACTCTTCAATGCGTCTACTGATGAGGCGATGGACCACATTGTCAAGGCCCGACTAATGACCAAGAAGATGGGGATCCGTCAGCCTCAACAGTCCCACCGCGGATTCGGTTCTTGACCTGTCGGTCATCATCATCAAGCTTCCAGCCGCGTTCACCTCAGTCGGCACTGTCCAGGACTTCTATTGCGTCCTCCTCACGATGACCTCCGCGGAGCCGCCAGACATCCTCCAAAAAGTCATCTGGGACCAAGTCCCCTTTTTGATGGGCCGCGCAGGACACCACCGCAGCCAACTTTCCACCTACCGTCATCTCTGACGGACCACCCCACTCTGGCCAAATACCTCGCCTCATGGCGCTCAATCACTATGGACTCTTGGGTGTTCACCATCGTCCATCTTGGTTACGCCATCGAGTTTTCAAGTATTCCACTGCGAGGTGTTTTCTATTCCACCCAGGCCAGTCTGGCTCTGCTGGAAGAGATCCAGTCCCTCCTGTAGAAGGGAGCGATGGAAGAGGTCCCGCCCTCGGCCACTACCACCGGCTTCTACTCCCAGTACTTCACCGTACCAAAGTCAGACGGGACCTTGTGACCCATTCTGGATCTCCGAGGGGTGAACAAATACATCTGCCCCAGGAGGTTCAAGATGGTCACGCTGTTACGATCCTTCCTTTCCTTCGTCGGGGAGACTGGTTTGCATCCGTCGACCTCCAGGATGCCTACTTCCACATCTCCATCCGTCCGCAGCACAGAAGGTACCTTCGGTTTGCAATCGACGACACCTCCTACCAGTACCAGGTACTGCCGTTCGGTCTCTCCACAGCACCGAGGGTCTTCACGAAGTGCATGGCCCCAGTGGTCTCTTATCTATGGACGAAGGGCACCACCGTCTTCCCGTATCTGGACGATTGGCTGTTGGTAGCGTCCTGCAAGAACAAACTCTACTCAGATATTCATCAGACATTGTCGCCTTTGACCCACCTGGGCCTTCGGGTCAATCCAAAGAAGTCCCACCTTGAGCCGGCGAGAGTGCTCGACTTCATTGAAGCGACCCTGGACTCGGTCTCTGCCAGAGCTTACCTGCCCCTGGAGAGAGCCCATACCCTCTGCCGGGCCGCAGCTGCAGCCCTCGACACCCTGATGATATTGGCGAGGAGGATACAGCAGCTTCTTGGATACGTGGTGTCCAGCATGGCCGTCATGTACCTATCGAGACTGCGGGCATGCCCCCTCCAACACGGGTTTCGTCAGAGCCTTCAACCCGCTCCGAGATGACCAGGGGCTGAGGCTCCGACTACTGACGCAGGTACGGCATTCCCTGCTGTGGTGGCTTTCATACCGCCATCTCCTGTCCGGGATGTCCTTCCGACAACCGACTCCTCGACTCATGGTCACGACAGATGCCTCCCTTTTTGGGTGGGGGAGCGCATTGTGATGACCTCAGAGTCCGGGGATGCTGGATTGGTGACGAGACTGAGCTCCATATCAAAGCCCTTGAGCTCCTAGCCATCGGGAAGGCTCTGAGGGTGTTCTGCAACATGCTCGCAGGACAGACGGTACTCATACTGACGGACAACATGACAGCCATCTGTAACGTCAACAGACAGGGAGGGACCCACTCCAGCACGCTTCTCACCATCGCCCTCCAACTATGGGAATGGTGTGTGTCGCTTCAGGTCCATCCAATTGCCGTCCACCTAGCTGGACAGGACAACACCACGGCGGACGCCCTGAGCAGGGACACCTCCTCCCACCACGAGTGGTCCCTCTCAGACAAGGCGTTCCGTCTGATACGGCACTGCTGGGGCGAGCCCGTGATCGACCTCTTCACCACCCCGTCGAACATGAAGTGTCACCGATCCTGCTCGAGAGCCGGCCAGGGACTGAGCTCTCTCGGCGATGCCTCCCAGTTCCAGTGGACTGAAGGGCTCCTCTACGCCTTCCTGCCATTTCTGGTCCTGGACAGAGTGGTCGCCAAGATCCTGGCAGACCGAGTCGACGTCATCCTGGTCGCTCCGTACTGGCCGAGGCAGCATTGGTTCGCGAGGCTGCTCGGGGCCGACTTCTCAGGCTCCCAACAGCACCCGACCTGCTGTCCCACTTGGACAGTCGCGTTCTCCACCCTGACCTGCTGCTTCTGGCCCTGCATGTGTGGAGGATAACGCCCTAGACGATCCCGCCATCCAGAACGTCCTGACCGCGGCCAGGAAGGAATTGACCCGTCGCAACTATGCCTACAAGTGGCGGCGGTTCGTGAACTTTGCGGAGGAGCGAGGCAAGACGGTATCACCGGTTGGCCTCGGTACCGATTCTGCTTCCTCCTTCACCTCAAACAACAAGGACTGTCATTTCCTTCCTTGAAGGTCTACCTCTCCCCCATCGTGGCCTACCAACCTCGAGACTCCTCATTGGCAGCACTCTTCCGGGATGCCACCATGAAGCAATTCATGAAGGGGCTTCAACATCTATACCCACCAGTGTCACCTCTGCTGCCACCCTGGTCGCTGTCCTTGGTACTCACCCAGCTCATGCGACCACCATTTGAGCCTATGGCCACTACCAATGACAGGCTCCTGACTCTTAGGACTGCCTTCCTGGTGGCTGTCACCTCTGCCAGATGGGCCAGTGAGCTGACAGCTCTGCAAGCTGATGAGCCCTTTCTGGTGTTCCATTGGGACTAGGTAGTCCTCCGCCCGGACATTTCCTTCTTGCCCAAGGTGGTGTCCCACTTCCACCTTAACCAGGACATAATCCTTCCGTTCTTTTACTTGAACCCGATGATGCCTCTGGAGCAGTGTCTTCACTCTCTGGACGTCCGTTGGGCTGTGGCCTTCTACACTCAGCGGCCTGCGGCCTACAGACAGACTCCACATCTGTTTGTCTGCTATGGTCAGTGCCGCAGAGTCCACAAGGTGTCCACCCAGCGGTTCTCCAAGTGGGTGGCCCAGACAATCCTGCTTGCCTATGAGATGGCCAAGCAGTCTCCACCGGACTTGCTTTGGCCGCACTCCACCAGAGCTGTGGCATCCTTAGCAGCCCTCCTGCGAGGTGTGGACCTGCAAGAACTTTGTTGAGTGGCGACCTGGTCCAGGCTATCAACCTTCGTCTGCCATTATCGACTGGACTGCCGGTCCCAGAGAGATGCCCAGTTTGTACAAGCGGTGCTGGCCTCCATACTCTAGGACCTGACCCACCGTCCTTCTGGTAAGCTACAAAGTCTCCTAGTGTGTGAAGCACAGAGACCCTGAAGAACAGGTTGCTTACCTGTAACTGTGGTTCTTCGAGTGGTCATCTGTGCCCTCACACACACACCCCCAGCCGTCCCCTCACTCTCAGGTCCCTCATCGGTGGACTTTAGAACTGAGGAGCGACTGTTGCTCGGCGGGCTGAGCATGCCCAGTAGAGGCATGGGGGGAGGGGTTCCCACCAAGCTACTAAGCTCTAGAATTTTCTGAACGGTACCGCGCATGCACGAAAGCTCCTAGTGTGTAAGGGCTCAGATGACCACTCGAAAAACCACAGTTACAGGTAAGCAACCTGTTCTGATTCCCCTTTGCCACATGTTATGTGATAGACTATTCCATTGCAATATGATGCAGAAGATAAATCTACCTACCACTTTTCCTTGTTTTCTGTCCATGGTATGCAATTATGGCACTTTGACGCTATGTTGGTTCTACCCTATGAAATCCTGGGATCCATAATTTTGTGAGTATTTAGAATTCTCTACCAGAGAACAAACAACTACAAATCCCAGGATTCTGTGGGATACAAGCATAGCAATTACAGTGATAACTGAGTGATACAATTGTGTAGTGTTGAAAGAGGTAATAACTTTGATAAGAGAGATGCAGTGTTACTGGTGAAGGAATTAATACCATGGAGGATGCGTAGAGAAAATACTTTTGTTGCTTCCTTTCCCTCTCAGAGAGGAGTGGATAGCACCCACCAAATTCAAGTTCAAATGTGGGAAAATAGATTGTTGGTGAAGAAAAGTCCATCCACAGAAGTGACAGTGAATACAGTGTCATCAGATACCTTGGAGGACTTTACTAGGAGAAATGTGATCCCTTTTTAGGCAATAAATGTGGATATCATTTACAAGTCTGACTCCTCAAACTGTTGTCCTGAGGCAATTCTGGGGCTGATGAGAAAAAGTGGCCAACAACATGTAATGATGAATCAGCAGCCTGTTTTACCCTCAGATGGTAAAACTCTGTGGAAAATGTTTACAACCTTGGCTGGTCATCAGAAAATAATTACGTTAGGCACTAGTATTTCTTTTTTGTGGTCTCTGTGTCTCATGCATTAGGAGCTTTCACGCCTGCGCGGTAGCGTTCGGAAGATTCTAGAGCTCGTTAGCTTGATGGGAACCCCTCCCCCATGCCGGTATTGCGCATGCTCAGCCCACCGAGCAATGGTCTCTCCTCAGTTCTTTCTTGTCTGCCGTTGCGAACAGAAGGTTCTACTTGTTGGCTTGTGCTTTCTACTCAATTCTTGGCGTTTTTCTGACTTTGGCTTCGGTATTTCGACTACTCTTTCGGATTTTGGCTTGGCTTTTGGTATTTCTCAACTGGTTTGACCATCTTTTCTGGCTTGACTATGGTTTTCAGATTTTGGACTGATCTTGACGTTTTCGGACCTACCCCATTCTCCCTCTTCTCCCGCTGTTTTATGTCGGCCTTGTTCAAAAGCTGTGCCTCCTGTGGAAGGAAGGTCACCCTTTCGGACAAACACAGTGAGTGCCTCTTTTGTTTGGGCAAGGGGCACAACGTTCAGGCCTGCCCGGTCTGTCGTCAATTCACCCACCAGACCCTCCGTAACCGTTCCGTGAGACTCAAGTCTCACTGGTGAGAGGAATCTTTGCATGGCCGAAAGCCAGAGGCCCACGATACTATGGCCGAAAAATTGGCGTGCCCGACCACTTCTTCTTCGGCAGTGGCGGCGGCTGCTGCACCTTCCACCTCATCGGTACCGGGCTCGGTACCGACCATGAAACTGCCAAGGATCCCCAAGATCTCGGCTCCTTCGGCACGAGAAGACCCTCCAGGCTCGCAGGCCTCTTCCTCCTTCTCCTTCTCTAAGCCGCTAACTCCGGCGCAGAAGAAGCGTCCTCCCACTCAGGACGCTGGGAAGGAATGAGAGAAGAAGAGGAAGGAGAAGAGACGCTCTCCCCAAAGGGAGACTCGCTTGCCAACACCTTCGCCCACCCAGCCCGCTGAGGAATCTGAAGAGCTCCCGGAAGAGCAAGAGGTCCTCGAGGTGTCAGAAGAGGAGCAGGCCATGGAGGCCCTGCCCTCTGAGCCGCCCGAGCTCTTGGCTGAGGTTACCCCGCCGGATTGCCATTCGTTGGCCGACCGCTGGGAGGAGGCTGCGGTCAGACATCGACCCTTGCTCTCTCATGGGCCAGCCGCTGGACGCGGAGCGTCTCGCTCTCCTGATGTGAGAGCCAGGCCTCCATCCCCGCGACACCGGGAGATACGCCTGGAGAGGGCCTACTCTAGGGAGCTTGCATACTCCCCTGCCTCCTACCTTGGTAGGTATAGCCAGGAGCACCCTTGGCACGAGCCGGCGGGATCATACTATTCTTATTCCCCATCGTATAGGGACCGGTACCATCCCAACGTTCGGTACTGGTCACCACAACACTGGTCTCGTTTGCCATCCAGGGAGACCCATCGCTCCTACTACAAACGGATGCTGAGCCAGTCACCGCTCTGCTCCGACTCACCACTTCATCAGAGGTCCCGGGAGCCCTCACCTCGCTACAGGGCAGTCTCGTCGCCTCCGAGGACGACCGTGACTGACTCGTCCAGCACCACAGACCACGGTGGCCCAAATGACGACTCCGGCGACATCGACGGTGCAGGCCGCCCACCGCCCTTGGACCTCGGTGGTGCCCCTGCAGGTGACGTCGATACCAACCACGGCATCCACCTCAATACCGGCGCAGCCCGCAGCTCTGACGGTGACCCTGGCCCCACCTGCAAGCAAACCATCGCAGGAGAGAGCAGAGGAGAGATCCCCGACTCCGTTTTCTGGGTCCTACGAATCCGACTCGGACTCTGCGGAGTCGACTCCTTCTTCACACGAGTCGCCTCCGCTGGCCTTCGGAGAACCTGGCCCAGAGTCAGCCCTGGAACATGTGAAGCAGTTCTCCGCGATCCTCCTCCGCATGGCCACTGCCTTGGGTCTGAAGGTGATGGAACTGGTTTCAGCGGCGCAGGATCTGGTGTTCCAATATCTCGAGGCCCGCCCACCGTCAACCGCACCGCTGCCCTTTATGCCAATGCTGGTCAAGGCAATGAAGCAGCCATGGGTGAAACTGGCGTCAGTGCAGCCGATACCACATAGGCTGAAGCATTTGTACAGGACGCAAAGAGAGAACACGGAGTTCCTCTTTAGCCACCCTGTACCTAATTCGATCGTGGTCGAGTCGGCCCAGACAAAGGGAGGCAACCAAGCGCACACCACCCCTCTGGATCATGAAGGCTGGAAGCTCGATGCCTTTGGAAGGCGGTTCTACTCAGCGTCTTCCCTGGTGGCCAGGACCCTGAATACGATGGCATGCCTTGCGGCGTACCATCGTAATATCCTGGACCGACTCGCCCCACTCCTAGCTGAACTGCCAGAGGAGTCCCGCGCGGCTGCCACGCAGCTCTTCGGCGAGGCCGTCGCAGTCGCGAACCAGCAGATCGCCTCCTCGAGGCATGCCCTGGAGGCTACCTCGATGGTGATGGTCGGTTCCATGGCCCTCCGACAACACGCTTGGCTCCAGTCATCTGGGCTGCAGGAGGACAGCCATCGACAGATTGAAGATCTTCCATTCGATGGCCAGGGGCTCTTCCGCACTTCAACAGACGAGGCCATGGATCACCTCATTAAGGCCTGTCTGACGGCGAAGAAGATGGGCATAAACCAGCCAGCCCAGTCCCACCGCAGCTTCGCCCCCAGGTCATCGTGGAGAAGGTCCTCCTCTTCCACCTACCAGCCGCGGTCTCCACGATCGGCCGCGTCCAGGCCATTGACATCGTCTGCCCCATGAAGGCTTCCCCAACAATGCCCATCATCGTCCTCAAAGAAGTCTTTGTCCGGGATGAAGTCATGATTTTGATGGCTTCAGCAGGACACCACCCATGCCGACCTTCACCCTTCCAACAATCCTGTGTCATCAACCGAGCCTGGCCAGGCATCTTGCTCAGTGGCAGAAAATCACTGCAGACTCCTGGGTGTTTACCATCATCCGCCTGGGATACGCTATAGAGTTCCAGGATATTCCGCCGCGGGGTGTCTACTACTACACCCCGGCCAGCTCGGTACTGCTGGAAGAGATCCAGTTCCTCCTACAAAAGGGAGCGATCGAGGCTCTTCCGCCTTCAGCCAAGACCACTGGCTTCTTCTCAAGGTACTTCACGGTACCGAAGGTGGACGAATCCCTGCGGCCCATCCTAGACCTCAGAGGGGTGAATGACTACATCCGCCCCAAGAGGCTCAAGATGGTCACGCTGCCTTCGATCCTGCCCTTCCTCCAGAGGGGGGACTGGCTCTCAGCCATCGACCTCAAAGACGCCTACTTCCACATCTCCATACACCCGCAGCACAGACGGTACCTGCGTTTCGTGGTTGATGGCACTTGTTACCAGTACCGGGTGCTGCCATTTGGCCTCTCAACTGCACCACGGGTATTCACCAAGTGCGTGGCCCCCATCGTATCCTTCCTGCAGACGAAAGGCGTCTCCGGCTACCCCTACCTGGATGATTGGCTATTGGTGGCGTCCTGCCAATGGAAACTATATCAAGACATTCACCGGACTCTGACCCTTCTCACTTGTCTCGGACTCAGGGTCAACCTGAAGAAGTCCCACCTCGAGCCCACAAGGGTTCTCAACTTCATCGGGGTGACCCTAGATGGACAGAGCGCAGACGCTTCTTTGTCGGGCAGCGTCCGCCGCCTTCCATGCTCCAACAGTATCAACCAGGACAATACAGCAGCTTGTCGGCTACATGGCCTCAACAACCGCCATAACCTACCTCTCCAGGCTATGTGCGCGGCCGCTCCAGCACTGGTTCGTCAGGGCCTTCGATCCTCTCTGGGACGACCAGTCTCGCCGCTACCAGCTGCCTCAACAGGTGCGCTGATCACTACTGTGGTGGCAGTCCTACCGCCACCTTCTGTCGGGCTTGGCGTTCCGGGAGCACAACCCCTTGGTCACGGTGATGATGGATGCCTCACTCTTCGGCTGGGGAGCGCAGTCCGGTGACCTCAGAGTCCACAGTCAGTGGATCGTACACGAGACTGCCCTTCACATCAATGCTCTCGAGCTGCTGGCCATCTCGAAAGCTCTGCAGGTGTTTCGTCACCTCGTCGTGGGCCACATGGTGTTGATCCTCACCGACAACATGAAGGCAGTCTGCTCCGTGAACAGACAGGGAGGGACTCACTCCACCACCCTCCTCAACATTGCCCTTGACCTCTGGGACTGGTGCATCTCGCTACGGATCCATCCAGTGGCAGTTCACCACAGCAGACACCCTCAGCAGGGACACTTCATCCCACCACGAGTGGTTCCTCTTCAGCAAGGCCTTCCAGATGGTTCAAGACCGATGGGGCGAGCCGACCATCGACCTCTTCACCACCAGCCAGAACGCGAAGTGTTGGTACTGTTCGAGGGCCGGCCGCGGTCGCCACTCCATTGGCGACACGTTCCAGTTTCGGTGGAACGAGAGACTTTTCTACGCCTTCCCTCCATTTCCCCTTCTGGGCCACGTGATAGTGAAGATCCTCGCGGACCGAGCGGACGTGGTTCTCGTGGCACCGTACTGGCCGAGGCAGCACTGGTTCGGGCCCCTGTTCGAGGCCGCCCAGGGACGAATCCTCCGGTTCTTGACGGTACTGGATCTTCTCTCCCACTCCAATGGTCTCGTGCTGCACCCGGACCTGCCGCTCTTGGCCCTCCATGCCTGGAGGATATCGCCGTAGATGACCCTGTCATCAGGAACATCTTGACTGCGGCCAGGAAGGAATCGACTCGCCGCAACTACCACTACAAGTGGCAGCTTTTTGTCACCTTTGCTGAGGAACGTCGAGAGCCGGTATTGCCTGTCAACCTGGATACCATGCTCCACTTCCTCTTGCACCTCCGACAGCAGGGCCTGGCCTTCCCGTCGCTGAAGGTGTACCTCGCCGCGATCGTGGCGTACCAACCGCCACGATCCCCATCGGCTGCCCTTTTCCAAGATGGTACCATCAAACAATTCCTGAAGAGCCTGCAGCACTTGAACGCGCCGGTGTCGCCGCCGCTACTGCCATGGTCGCTATCATTGGTGCTGTTGCAGCTGACAAGGCCACCCTTTGAGCCGATGGCGACAGCAGATGACAGGCTGCTCGCCATGAAGACTGCTTTCTTAGTGGCTGTCACCTCTGCCAGGGGGGCAGGAGAGCTGACAGCACTTCGGTCTGACGAGCCATACCTCATCTTCCACAGAGACAAAGTGGTCCTTCGGCCTGAAATCTCTTTCCTGCTGAAGGTGGTGTCCAGTTTCCATCTGAGCCAGGACATCATCCTGCCCACCTACCCAGACCCGACTACACCTCTGGAGTGCTCCCTTCACTCTCTGGATGTCGGGCTCTGGCGTTCTATAAGGACAGGACTGCCTCTTATAGACAAACCTCACACCTCTTTGTGTGCTATGGCAGGTGCTGAAGACACCACAAGGTGTCGACCCAGCACCTTTCCAATTGGGTGGCCCAGACTATCCACCTGGAGTATGAGCTTGCCAAGAAGCCTCCGCCAGACCTTCTTCGGGCTCATTCCACCCGAGCCGTGGTGACATCTGCAGCCCTCCTGCGAGGTGTTGACCGTGCGCCACTACAGGCTGGACCGCCAGTCTCAGAGGGATGCTCGATTTGGACGTGCTGTGCTGGCTTCTGTTCTGTAGGACCTGGGACCTAACCCACCATCCTACCGGTAAGCTACACAGTCTCCTAATGTATGAGGCACAGAGACCACAAAGAAGAAGAACAGGTTGCTTACCTGTAACTGGTTTTTCGAGTGGTCATCTGTGCCCTCATACATGCCCGCCCAACCTTCCCCTCTTTTTCAGGTCCCATTCTATTCAGTGGACCAGAACTGAGGAGAGAAACGTTGCTTGGCGGGCTGAGCATGCGCGATACCGGCATGGGGGAGGGGTTCCCGTCAAGCTAATGAGCTCTAGAATCTTCAGAATGCTACTGCGTAGGCGCGAAAGCTCCTAATGTATGAGGGCACAGATGACCACTTGAAGAACCACAGTCGCAGGTAAGCAACCTGTTCTTCCATAGGCATAGTTCCTTAGGAGGCAGGGCACTACCTAGTTCAGAGGTGGGCAGCTGCACCCCATTTCCCCTTCCTCCATGACATGGAAGTAATGAAATATCACTCCAAGTTTCTCTTTGAGCTAGATTTAGCTATTTTTCTTTGAGTGAAGTCAGGTTGCTGGGGATGGGGACAACCCAAATCACCATATTTTTTTTAGTAGTTGAGTGGTGGCTGATTTGTGTAATTTTCAAGCTTTTCTTTCATTTTACTTTTTTTTTTTGGTGGGACTTTGGGGCTGTCCTAGGGTGGGATGGGATGAAAAGAGTTGGAAGCTGCACCTCCCCATCCCCAGGTCTAATTCAGTTGCCACTGTGTTTGCATTCTCATAAACCTCTAGCAAAGGTGACCACTCACTATCAAAAGAAGATAAAACTGGGAACAGATTTGCATGTGCTAATCTAGATGTAGAGGCACACAGAAACATAATTATTACAGATTAAACAGAACTGACTACATTCTCACAACAGTGGGGAGGAATGTAGTCCTATTTATTCCTCATCCCACTTCATGCAAATGGGGGTGGGGGGCAAGTTTTTCCTTCTTTGTCATCACTTTTCTCACATGAATTCACATGCAAAGAAGAGGTTGCTGTTTGGAGGAAGGCTTTCCAGATAGGCCAGACTCCTGTTTGCCTCCA
The DNA here is from genome assembly GCA_948472985.1 of Iguana delicatissima. Lineage (NCBI taxonomy): Eukaryota > Metazoa > Chordata > Lepidosauria > Squamata > Iguanidae > Iguana > Iguana delicatissima. Next base: position 145,768 of record CAOKZL010001826.1, read on the forward strand.
GACAAACTAAAATCTCTCCTTTGCTGATGTGTCACTTATTGCACAAGGAAAACAATAAGTGTGGTGTGTGTGAGAGAGCGAGAGCGAGCGCAGAACTCAACACTTTTCTGCTTTCATGATGGGGAGTCTGGGATGAATAACAAGTGAATAGGGCTTGTTACCAGTGTGTTGCCCCAATTCCTTACTCAGGACTAAGGAACTAGAATACCACTCCCAGCATCCATAACTATTGGTTTTGCTGACCAGGGCTAATGGAAGGTGAAATCCAATCTCTAGAAGGTGATAAGCTTAGGGGCAACTTCAAGTACTCTACTTACAGTTATCTACCTTTAAACCTGATTTGGACTGGACAGAGTATCAAATAGAGGACTGTGGTCTGTAAAGTAAGACATAAGGCCTCCCTGTCTCCCATTCTAGCATTCATCTGAGTTTGTTTGCTTTCTTGGAGAGGCATTACATTTTTACCCCTAAACCCAAAATAAGTCAAAATGGAAGCCAGCTAAGGAGATAGCTTAGTGCAGTTCTAAGACAGGCACTATCTTTGGAGAAGCATTCATTCTAATGTCATTCACTACTAGAATGAAAAACTGACCTCTATTTTTTTTTAATTCAAAACCAGCATCCCCTACCTGTTGTGGAAGCAGCTTAGAATCATAGAATCGGAAGAGACCACAGGGGCCATCCAGTCCAACCCCCTGCTATGCAGGAACACCCATCAAAGCATTCCCAACAGATGGCCATCCAGCCTCTGCTTAAAAACCTTCAAAGGAGGAGACTCCACCACACTCCAAGGCAGCATATTCCACTGCCGGACAGCTCTGACCATCAGGAAGTTCTTCCTGAGGTTCAGGTGGAATCTCATTTCCTGCAGCTTACATCCATTTTTCCTTTTCCTAGTCTCTGGAGCAGCTTGCTTCACATTATTTCATTATAGGCCCACCTCTAATAAACCTATAGAGTCCAGGGTGGTGAAGGGAAAGTCTTCAGTTTTAGCATACTGCAGTGTTTGACCTCACTGCAACTGGAGGTTGATGTGCGCACATTTATGTCTCTTTTTGGACAGGGCATAGGGATAATTCTTAAGCTCTTTGAACTCTGTCCAAAACCTCCCGTTGGTAGCTGTCCTACCCTGGGAAGGGCCAGTACTACTGCTTACTGGTGTGTGTGTGTGTGTGTGTGTGTGTGTGTGTGTGTAGAGGAAGGAACTCAAATGAAGAAGAGGTTCATCTGGGCTTCTGGAGAAGGGAAAAAGAGTACATTGCATCTGTAATAACACCTTACTTTTTTCTTCCCTATGAGCCAAGACCAGCAGGTTCTTTATCTTCTGAATTGCCACCCTTTATTTCCCTTCCCCACCAGTAACCATCAGCAGCCCATTCTGGGGACTGACAGAGTTTTCCAACCCTTATAGCACCAACTGTGAGTTTTACACCTGGGAAATCCCACAAATACCACCAATGGCAAAGATTCCTCTCAGACAATCCTACTACTGTAACCAAATATGGGTATAGTACAAGTACCAAGAATGAATGCTTTCCTTGATTACCTCTGTGACATGAATTTTAGGGACCATCTAAATGCCACCAAGGTACCTATAAAGATTTATACAGCTCCTATCCTCAATGGATACAGTTCCTCTATATTCAACGCTGTCATCACTGACACCTTGACCAAATCCAAGCTCTTAGCATTTCCAAGGCCAAAAGTGTATAAAAACAAGTCTTTATTTACAGAAATTAAACATAACACAGTAGAACATTTATTATAATTAAAACACCACTCTCTCTCCTTCCTCTTGAGCTAACTCAGACACTTATCAATCACTCAACTCATACTCCTTTCTCTCAATCCAATTCTAATCTAACTCAGCCCCTTTTCAAACTGCTCTCTTCTCAAACTCTAGGCTAACTCCTAACTTGAAGTGTCATTCACCAATCTTATCAGTCTTATGCAAATCTCCTCAAATTTTCCACCAACCAGAATTCACTCCAACATTTCATTCTCCTCTCTCTTAACAGCTACTTACCTTGTACTCTAATATACACAGGATAAACCAGACAACATTTTCAAATACAAACCCATGACATCATAGACACAGAACTGTGTGAGTGGAGCATGATGCTCCTGCTTGATGTAGGATCTCAAAAAGGATCTGAAATTACTACTTAGTATCTCTCTTTCTTACTTAATTGTACTCATCCAATCTGAACAAGAAACTGGAGAGAAGAGTCCTTAGGTGGTCATGCATTTATAGGTTGCTTTCCTGTTTAAAAAAAAAAAATACCACAAAAACTTGCAACAATAATCATCAAGGCAACACTACTACAATAATGTTACTAAGACACGGAACAGTGGATTCAGACTTTAGGAAAGAAGATAGCACCTAAACATTAGGAAGAACTTCCTGATGGTAAGACCTGTTTGGCAGTGGAAGATGCTGCCTTGAAGTGCAGTGGAGTCTCCTCTTTTGGAAGTTTTTAAATAGAGGCTGGATGGCCATCTGCCAGGAATGCTTTGATGGTATCTTCCTGCATGGCAGGGGATTGGACTCGGTGGCCCTTGTGCACTTTTCCGACTCTGTGATTGTATGATGCTATGAAATGCTTAAAACAGCAAAATAAGGTAGCCTCTGTTTTCATATAACCCAGGACTTGAAAGATTTAAAACTTCTTACTGGCTAAATCCAGAGAAAATTCACCTGAGAGATTCTCTGGCTGCAGATGACGTGTCTGCACTGCAGCTGGTCTTCTGGCTCCCTCATTCTTTACAATCTGATTCCTGTGAATCACATCAAACAGTGCAGAGCTGCTGCCTGCAGCCCACATGTGCAAGAATATCACAGTAGGAATTGCCCCAAATACAGTGGTCATCATAAAACCCTCCCCCAAATCCCTGTTTTCTTGCTCTACTTGTGTCTATTGCAGATGAAAACAGAAGAGAATCAGTTCATGGTGGGTGGTGGTGTGGAGGCCATGAGTAAAGGGGCCTATGATCTGTACTGCATCTAGAACAAAAGCTAGTACAGCTCAAGAGGCAGTATAGTGATATAAAATAAAATACAGGTACAAATCCACTCCTCAGTTCCAACTAAAGTATAACCATTAAATCAATGCAAACCTGGTGAATCAACTTACTGAAGTTCCATTCATTCAATGGGTGTACTCTGGTTGGAATTAACCATTGGTTCTTCTTCATGGTCTCTGTGCCTCACACACTAGGAACTTTCATGCATGCGTGGTGCCATTCGGAAAATTCTAGAGCTTAGTAGCTTGGCGGGAACCTCTGCCCCATGCCCCTACTGGGCATGCTCAGCCCGCCGAGCAACGGTCTCCCTTCAGTTCTTTCTTGTCTGCCGTCGCGTACGGAGGTTCTGAGCTTAGCTGCTGCCTTTGGTGTTTGTTTGCAAGTCTCTCTGGTTTTTTTGATTCGGATTGGTACTTGGATTTCGATTTTGGCTTTACGGTCAAAGCCAAAGAGAGAGGTTGCGCTATCCAACGGGCATAGTCAGTGTCTCCTGTGTTTGGATGAGGCCCACAATACCAAGGCCTGCCCAATCTGCAGAGAATTCACCGTGCAGACCTTGAGGAACTGTCTAGCCCGCCTCAAGTCCCACTGCTGGGAGCAATCTCTGTCAGCACAGGAGTCGACCCCGTCCACCTCGAGGACGTCTAAACCCACCTCAAGCTGACCTGCGGCCACTCTTCCGTCGGAATTGGTGGCTGCCGACCTGACCACGTCGACGGTACCAGGCTCAGTACCGTCACACCGGGCTCCGACATCAGCCCGGCCCGGCCTCATACCGGTCATACTCACCTTCCTACAGGGATCAGTACCATCCCGATATGCGGCAGTGGTGTCTGTATCATCGCTCCCACTCGCCATCGCGCGGAGCCTACCACTCACGGTGTGAGCACTCACCCTCGCGCTCCCCGCGAAGATCGCTGCTCCATCGTCGATCCCATGAGCGCATGCCTCAATACCGGACGGTCTCTCCGCCTCCACGGGTCATCTCTACAGTGTCCCGCCTGACTTCGGAGGCTGTTCCGACACAGACCACGACTGCTGTTGCCACAGTCAGCCAGGCGATCCTACACCTGGTGCCTGCGGTCATTCCTCTGACGAGGGCTGCCCCACCTCGGACGACTGACATGATGCCTCCACCAGCCAGGCATACCACCACTGTCGCCCCGACGGTCACCCTTTCGGTACCGTCCCGCCAAGAGTCGGTTGAGAGATCACCGGACAGCTCGCTGGACAGATCTTCCACGGCATCCTCCCAGGACTAGGAGTCGGACTCGGAGTCCTATGAGTCTGACTCGGAGTCCAAGGAGTCGATGCCGGAGTCGCATGAGTCCCCGCCTCTGGCCTTCGGGAATCCAGCACTAGAGTCGGCTCCTGAGGACGTCAAGCAGTTCTTGGCTATCCTCGTTCAGATGTCAGCAGCTCTGGGTCTGAAGGTGGCGGAACTGGCCCCGGTGGTGCAGGATCTGGTTTTCCACTACGTGGACACCCATCCACCTTCAACAGCTCCATTTCCGTTCCTGCCCGCCCTGATGGAGGCCCTGAAACACCCATGGGCCCAGCCGGCCTCCGCCCAGCCAATACCGCACTGGCTCGAACATCCGTACCGGACCCAGAGGGAGGACGCTGAGTTCTTGTTTAACCATCCTCTGCCGAACTCGGTGGTTGTTGAGTCGGCCCAGACCAAGGGAGGCACCAGGGTACATATGACTCCGCCCGACACAGAAGGACGCCGGCTCGATACCTTTGGGAGGAGATTCTACTCAGCCTCCTCGCTGATAGCTAGGGTGTCTAACACCCAAGCCTGCTTGGCGGCCTACCTCCGGAGCCTGCTGGACAAGTTCCATCCTCTCTTGTCCACCCTCCCAGAGGAGAACCAGGTGAGTGCCAACCAGTTTTATACCGAGGCGGTGGCACTCGCCAACCAGCAAATCCTCTCCTCCAGGCACTCCGTCGAGGTCGCCACCCGCGTCATGGTGGGCTCCATAGTCTTGCATCGATACGCCTGGCTACGCTCGTCGGGTCTTCAAGAAGACACTCGAAAATGTCCCGGAGAGATGCCCGGTTTGGACGAGCGGTGCTGGCCTCCGTACTCTAGGACCTGACCCACCATCCTTCTGGTAAGCTACAAAATCCCCTAGTGTGTGAAGCACAGAGACCACGAAGAAGAAGAACAGGTTGCTTACCTGTAACTGTGGTTCTTCGAGTGGTCATCTGTTCCCTCACACACACACACCCAGCCGTCCCCTCTTTCTCAGGTCCCTTGTCGGCGGACTTTAGAACTGAAGGGAGACCGTTGCTTGGCGGGCTGAGCATGCCCAGTAGGGGCATGAGGGAGGGGTTCCCCCAAGCTACTAAGCTCTAGAATTTTCTGAACGGTACCGCGCATGTTCGAAAGCTCCTAATGTGTGAGAGCACAGATGACAACTTGAAGAACCACAGTTACAGGTAAGCAACCTGTTCATTTAAATTGTTTCAGAACCCTTTCTCAACTGTAATAAACTATCCAGGCAACATCACAGAAAAAATTATAAATTCATCTGTTACCTGATGAAGATAATAACTTCCTCTTCTATGTATGTATATATCCAGTCTCACGCCTTCCTTTCCTGATCCATCAGGACTGAGTAGTGAGTTCTGAACAAAGGTTGTTGGATTGCAAATCCCAGCTGCCTTGGTTGCATAGCCAATGAAGAACATTGGGGATTACTTCTGGAGTACCATATAATTTGCACCCCCACTTTTTCTAAAAAGAAACAAAAAGCATGGCAGCGGGAGCAGATATTTCCTTCTTTCTATGATAAGTTACTTAAAGAAAAGCTGTGACTGTGGTTTAGTAAAAGCGTACGGGAAGAAATAAATAGTTTGAACCTGATCGTATAATTTGTATTTTTTATCTTTCATGGGGATATTATTCTGTAACTGCTCTTAACAATACACTTTTGCCTGCAAGCTTCCTGCCTTAACTTTTAAAGAACACAGCTTGCTTTGATTGAAAAGATCTCATCTGATGACATTTAAGAAATGGTGAAAACTGCAAAGATAACAGCTGATCTTTGCCTTTTAAGCAGATAAATTCACTTTGTGTGAATGAATGTCAGATTTATCAAGAAAATGGAAAATTCAAGGAGATTTTCAAATAGAGAATTGGTATAAAGAAGTATAGAAAATTGTGATTAATGACAAGTTAACATATGGAATTAAGGTAAAAAAATAATGAAAGGGAGTGACTTTGATGCAATATGGAAGATATTTGTGGAAAAGGTGTTAGTAAAAGAGGAAGGTGTTACACCTCCACAAGAAGAGTTACAATTTTGAAAGGTGGAAAAATTCAAGATATAATAGACTCTGGGGATAGGGGACACTTAGTAAAAGTAATACGTTAAATTTAGGGTAGAATACGTGAATATGTATATATATAGGGAGAGAGAGAGAGAGAGAGAGAGAGAATATTGGTAGTAGGGTAGTAAGAGTAATTAGGAAAGAATAATTAAGGTTTAAGAAAGAAATAAGAATGAAATTACAAACAGTATACTTACTATGTGAAAATTATATATAATCAGTATGATTTATAATGCATTGTATAAGCAATATTATGTAAATGGAATTTGGAGAGAAATAGAAATGTAAACTTTTTTTCAACATATATATATGAATGAATGTCAGATTTTCATATGCTAACCACTGGCTTTCATGTAGCTTGAACTCATGGGGTGGAAGCTTTTACTCAAAATGGGTAGCCACTGATAACATACATATCATAAAGCTGAAATGGAATCCCAACCCTGTTATAAATGGTACCAGGCAGAAAGAGAGTGGGTTTTGTGTATCCGAAGAGCCAGCATGGTGTAGTGGTTTGAGACCTTGGGTGCATCACACATTCTCAGCCCCAGAAAATCCCATGATAAGTTTGCCTTAGGATCTCCAAAGATCAGAAATGACTTGAAAGCATAGAAGAAGGAGAAGAAGAAGAAGAAGCCAGTAATATAGCTGCATGATTTAAATCCACTGCATACTGTTATCACACTGGGATAACATCTGCACTGTTTGTTAAAGTAGCTGTGTATCTGAAACTGCTAACAATGTCACCACTGCTGGCTCTCCATGACCTCCTTTCTTTCCTCTTCTGTTCTCCCATGTTCTACCCTACTTCCGATCATTATTCACTTCTAGCTATAAACGGCATTGGTCATCCATTTTTCATATGGAACAGTAAGATAAACATTACATAGTTAACAAAACAAGACTAGAAGCATTTCCGGACATCCCAGTGAGTCAGTCTATGTTACTTTGTTATTATACTGTGATAGGCTTTTAATGTTGTGCTGTTTTGTTGATTTTTAATATGTGATTTTAAATGGTTTTAACTCTATACATTGTTTTTGTTTACATTTTACATAGACATATATAACACTCTTTTTTGGTCACAGTGTCTTTCTCCACCTTCACAGCATTACAAAGAGAAGGTAGATGACACATTGACAGTAATTTAAAGATTGGTATGTGTGTGTATCTGAGTCACCTGCTGAAGTATGGCAACCCATACTTCACCCATACACAGGGTTTTCTCAGGCAAGGAATACCCAGAGGTGGTTTTGCCAGTTTCTTCCTTTGAAATGTTCTTTACAGTGCCTGGCATTTGCTGGTGGTGTCCCATCCGAGTACTAACCATGCCTGACCTTGTTTACTTCCAGCATCAGACAGGATCTAGTGCCTTTCAGGTATTTAGATGAGTACCACATGTAAAAATAAAGCCCACTGAAAAAAAGGATGATGTTTTGAAGTTCAGATGATGGCGGATTGCTCAATTTTATGAAGTTTTCTAATGAGGAGAAGGCAGGTGTATGGGTTCCTCCTCACTGGGCCTGCTAAAATCATAAGCTTTGGTCCCGAGACATAATTACACTAAGCTCTATCCTTCTCCCGTTATGTAAGAGGCACTGGGGCCGAAGGCTTTGTTTTTTATGATTCCTAGTAATGCAAACGGGTGGCTGAAGGCCAGCTTTTGGCTGATATTTTCTGATGGATTTGTCAGCAATCCAGCAGCTTTGTGGAACAGACAAATTCTTCCATCTCTGCTAATCCTCTCTTGATACAGAGGATTTCCCTGCCATTAAATGATAGCTTTTGAGAGTGGAGAAAAAAACGTGAGCCCTTCAGAGAAGCTACAGTACATGGAATCACAAGCTTCCAAAGAACAAAGGACAGCAGTACAGCAGTAAGCAAGGCAGGTAAACTCCTTTCTTTTCCCTATTTCAGTCTGATTCTGCTCTTCTTTAGCAGTCCAGTCACAACCTGGTGAAGGAAAAGACTGTTGGGGTTGCTTAGACAATCCTTCACGTGCTATGCATTTTCATGATTTCCATCATGCTTGGCTGGGAAACATTATGTTGTAACGCTGCTTGGGCAGGTATTTCCTGAAAACACGTTTAAAATTGAAATCTGGAGCATAATCATTTGGGACAAATTCCATTAAGCTCAGTGGGAACCACTTTACCTCTGAGTAAGCATGGAAAACATAGGGTGGTTTTAATGTCAAAAGGAAGACATCTGCTCCAAAGATTAGTGAAAATAAAGAAACTGAAGAAATCAGTTGTAGTTTAAAGTTAAAAAGCAAGAAGGTCTTTTAAATCACTAGACAGCAGTTTAAAACAGCATTATGATGGCAAGGGATAGCTACTATTTACCTCTAAATGGTATTTTTCCATGCTTCTGTCTGATTGTAGATTTGAGAAGAGAATTCGACAGACCTGAGATGCCACTAGCAAATAATCACGGTAATGTTTGTCATCATTTTAAATGGTAAGTAAACCGTTTTTCCCCTGTGACATTCCATTGCAATTTTGAAAACTAGCAATATGTAGGTCTTGCTTACTGTATTTCAAAATCTTTCTTGCATATTTTATAGTTTTTCAAATTTTGACAATGTCTGTCACATATCTATGAAATATCCAGTTGCAGGCAATTTGTCAAGTAGAGAATTCAAATTCTGCATTATAATGATACAGAACTATATCATTTGCCATTAATAATATAATTATCATGTCTGAAATTTTTTTAGCATGTTGCAACTATTTGCTGTTATAATGCTGGATGATTATTATTTTTTTCTTTTGTCTGTTATATTGATTAAACAAATGTGAAAATGTATTTTGCTCTTTGTGCCCTGCCTTTCTTGTGTATTTCTTGCATATCAGTCAGGCAATTGCATTAAACTGTTGGCTTGCTAGTTAATGATTTATTTAAAAATTTTTACATTCTACCTGTCAATGTAAAAATTTCTGAGATGGCTGTAGTTTAAACATAATTACAAAAAAAATGCCTATAACAAAAGTCAGATCACCAAGGCTTGAAGAACTGTTAATTTTTGTCGTGTTGAAACTGGGACTTTGGTTAATGGCAATTTATCAGGAAAAGAAAGAAAGCAATATTGCAGATCCCTCAATATAATAACATGAATTGGTATAACAAAGAAATCCAATGTGGATTTCACACTTTGCCTGCCCCTGGTTTTATATTTAACGTACAATATATGATGTTGTAACTGTGCAAACAGATGATTTTGAATGTGGGTTATTGTACATCTGGTGTTCATGGAAGTCAACCTGCATACAAGATGCAGCATATAGGCAAAAAGTACAGGCAGGGGGAACGGCCCCAGTTCTCACAGGCTACGAGTTGGTCATTGTGTAAACAGCATGTTGGGATAGGTTTTGATCTGATCCAGCATGGCTCTTCTTATACATCCCTATCCACTTGAATTTGTTGTGAGCCTCTGGAAGCTAAAGTGACTTTCTCTACCCCCTCACCTTCATTTGCTGTTAGGTACCTTCAAGTTGCTTCTGATTTATGGAGACCCTGGCATATGTTTGACATTGCCTTCCTTTTAGGCTGAGAGACTCTGACTTGTCCAAAGCCATCCAGGGTGGTTCCATGTCCGAGCAAGGATTCAAACCCTGGTCTCCCAGAGAACCAGTCCAACTACTGCCCCTGCACAGGCTCTCCCCCTCTTTCATGCAGGTTATTATATACACCAAATAAATTGGAAAGGCAAAGGGGAACAGAGTGGCAAGTGGGATGACTTGAATAACATGCGGAGCACCGCTGGTTGTGGTGTTTGTTGTTGTTATTAATTTTATTTATATTTTGCTCCCCCCCTTTTTAAACCAAGGCTAGGAGTCACTGTGGACTACACATTAAAAAATATGACAGTTAAATCATAAAAAAACTCAAAATTTAAGCCAAATTAAATTACTAATCATATTAAAAACATACATTTTTTAAAAAGTTACACAATGCAATTTAAAGCAATATAGCTTTTAAAATTCTTTTTTTTAAAAAAACCTTCCATTCTAAAAGTCTGTCTGAATTACAAAGTCTTTGCCTGCTGACGGAAGGAGAGCAAGGAGAGTGCTGTTCCACCCTCTGTAGGGAAGGTGTTTCAAAGTCTAGGGGCAGCCATTGAGGTGGCTTTCTCTTGTGTTCAGAGGGAGAAGACCTTCTGGAAGTATAATTACTAACTGCTTGTGCTCTAATAACACAGATGCACATCTTTTAACAGCCCCACTCCATACTTTATTAAGGATCCTCCCACTTCCCCTGCATCAGGACAGTCTGTGTTAACCATAAGTAACCTTAAAAAACATCTAGAATCCCAGGTTGCCAATGATTCCTAGTTTATGATAGGAGGATAACTAATTTGGACTTAACTGTGTCTCCATCAATGGAAATGTTACTTTTAAAATGTTCTTCACATGCTGAATATTATGTCAGGATCCGCCTGATGTCTACGGCAGAATGTGCACCATTGAGACAGCTGGCTGCCTAAGTCAGAGACGGCAGACAGTGGATTTCAACTGAGTGGTGGACCTTCCTGGTTAGATTGCCAGACTGAAAACTGGAGAAGGCTCCTGCACCTTTAATGGTTGCGCAGAAGAGGCAGTTTGAGTGTTGCTTGTTGCTTGATCGTGTGACACTGGCTGAAATTCCTGCTGAATACCTGCTGGAATTCCCTCTCTACACAATCATTAAAGGTACAGCTGCCCTCTCCAGTCTCCAGTCTGGCAACTCTATTCCTCTGTGTGGGAATTCTTGCAGCAAGAGCAAGACCAATGAGAGATAAGGTGGATGTTGGTCTGCTTTAGCAGGGCATTTCCTATGTTCTTCATCAAGAGTGTATTCCCAGGATTCACTCCACCAGACTAAGTATTCATATCCTAAAAGCATGCACAACTCACTTTGTAAATATAAAGCATATCAAGGGACCACTGCAATTGTGGTAAAAGATGCCTTCTTGCAAGGCTCCGTATGTCTCTGGCCAATGAGAGTGCAGCATATGTGGATGAAATAATGTATGATAGCTTTGAAAACAGCCTTGAAGGGACAAACATTTCTATGTATACAACTTTCTGCTCAGATTCTGTGTTTTCTTTACTTGCAGGGAAAAAAAGAAGAAAAAGGAAGGAATAGGATTTTATATATTCCTTATCTCATGAGAAATGGGAGCAGGCCTCCAAAGTCTCCATAGAGCCTAGTGCAGCCCTTTAACCCTCCACAGTTGACCACCCCACCCTATCATTGTCCTCTGGTTAGCTTGCTTGCAGTGGGCTTGATCCAGTTGTTAGGCTCAAGTAGGTCCACTGAAACAACGGGAATTACATAACTGTTAAGTCCTCTTCATTCAATGGGTCTACTCTGTGTGGAACCAACAATTGGATAATGATAAGCTTCCTTGCTCTCTTTCCAGCTCTCTCCAGTCTCAGGCTTAATTCCAACTACATCCTGTGCAAATGGCTCACAGCCAGGAAGAAAAATGTTGCCTAATTTTGCAAATGAAATCCTTCTACTAGAAGCATACCAAAGAAACTAAATTTGGTGTAGAAAGTGTATCATGCCGAGACATTTGTGGAGGTTTTTTTTTTAAAAAAAATATTTAAAATAGTTTGGTTCCTCAAATTTACCAGTGCCTTCCAATGATAGTAAATGAAATCAAAAAACCAACATTGGTTGCTGCTTTCGAGATTTGTTAGTTGTATAAGGAATTCAGAATCTTGTACTTTGATATTGCTAGCATTCACTAATTTCTATGCTCTCTCCCTCCTTCCCTCCTTCCTCCCCTCTGCTTTTCTTTGTGTATAATGTTGGTGCCCTCACTTGCCAGTCTTACTTTCCATCCCCCCTGCCTGTTCTGTGTGGGCCTGTGTCCGCTCCTGTCCCACCAGTTGCGTCTGCACTCAAGAAAGGAGTTGCGCCATCCTTTGTGACCGTGCTGGTCTCACACAGATCCCCAGTGAGTTTCCCTGTGAGGCCTACTCTATTAACCTGGATAAAAATAGCATCAAATTCCTTGCCGAGAGGGCATTTGGTACCCTCCCATCCCTCAGATCGCTCTCATTAAGCCATAACAACATATCCTTTATCACTCCTGGCGCTTTCAAAGGGCTGGCTAGTTTGACTGAGCTAAAAATGGCGCATAATGAATACATTCGGTATCTGCATACCAGGACTTTCACTTCTCTCAAGAGACTAATGAGACTGGACTTAGCAGACTGTAACCTTTTCAACATTCCAGACAGGATTTTTATAGAGCTTCCAGCCCTTCGGGAACTCTTTTGCTTCCAGAACAATTTCCGAAGGATTCCAGGAGCTATAAGAGGGATGGAGAATTTGACCCATGTTTATTTGGAGAAAAACAGGATAGAGGCAGTGGCATATAATTCTCTCCTGGGTCTGACCCGACTGAAATATCTCAATCTACAAGACAACAGAATCAATGTAATTCACGACAGAGCTTTTCAGGATTGTCGGAAAATGGAGTACCTTTATTTAAATGACAACTTCATCAGTGACCTCCCTGAGAATTCCTTTGATGGTCTGCGGTGTCTCAAGATGCTTAATCTTGGTGGTAACTTTCTGAGGAACGTCTCCAATACCTGGTTCCGGGACCAGTTTGAACTGGAGGTTTTGTATTTGGACAGAAATCGGATAAGCTACATTGAAGAAGGTGCTTTTGAAAACCTCACGAGTTTGGTGTCTTTGCACTTGAACAGCAACAACTTAACCACCTTGCCTTTCTCAGTCTTCCAGCCTGTCTACTTTATAGGAAGGCTCTACCTTTTCCGGAACCCATGGGAGTGTGACTGCCGTATTGAATGGCTGAAAGAGTGGATGGAGAATTACAGGCTTGTGAGGGATATTCCTTGTGCCGCCCCATCCTCTGTAGCTGGTCTTGACTTAACTGATGTTGTCTTTGAGAGAACAGCTGACGGCTTCTGTCTTGATCCGGAGGAGTTAAATGTCACAACTGACAGCTCTTTCCCATCTGGAGAGCCACAATCTACTACAGAGAACAAGTTCAACAGCCTTATATCCAAATTTCTACTTCAGAAGGGCCTTTCAGAAGAGGTAGTAAACACCACAGAAAGTTTTATCAATACTACCTTGTTTGATGGATTGACTAATGAGGCATCTTTTGGACAAAGGGAATATAATATAAGATTAATGTGTTCTTTTAACTTTTGGCTATTCATTATAGTCCAAACAACAGAGAGCAAATAGTTCTCATCAGTTCTAATGTTAGGTAAAATTTAGCTTTTGTACAAGATAAGAGCTATTAAGAAAAGACTTCAGATAATGAATTGAGTACAAAAAGTCTATGTGGTAAGATTAATGCATATTTACACTTCACAATCTGGTCTGGGTTCACATTTCAAAAGAAACTTCAGATCCATGGAGAGGACACCCATTTTATCATCTGGTATACTTGGTTTGATTCTGCCATTACTCTTCCAAAAGAGTGACTCTAAAAGACTGACCACCAGGAATAAATATAATTCAAAGTCACACTGGTATGAGGAGAAGGTTAATAGTAATAACACTGCTATTCTAGTCATATTTTGTAAACAAGACATGGCTTAATAGTGGAGATGAAGAACAAGCAGAATGGTGACCTACTAGGAAAATTTCAGAGAATGGACTCAGTCAAACTGTATTTATCATTGCAAAGTTTATATGGGATTTGTGTGATATTTTGTTTCACAAACAGAATCCTATCATAATTACTCAAAAAGGAAAGCTCTAACAGTTAAAATGCAAAAAGAAACCAAGGGGTTTTCCCAGCACCTGGTAACCACAAATTTAGCAGGATGAAAAGTATAATAACCTCGTTACTGTTAAGTATGATTTCCTTTCCTCTCAAAGTTCTTATAAACAACCACCCAATATGTTTGCAAGCATATTCCACAACTTTCAAGCAGATCATTTCATTTCTCTTGCCATGCATATTTCCTCAGTTTTGCCTGCAGAGCATCTCGCTGCATACTGTTATTGCCATACTTGTAAGATAAAGGGCTAGCATATTCATTGCCTCTATTCAATTCTCCTTAGAGGAGGGATCAGATGATCTAAACTTTATAAAACCAATGGTGTTTCACTTGTCTTTCCTTTTGGATTTGGGGAAGGTCAATCAGAGGTATGAGAAGCAATGAACAATGAAATAGTGAAGTTCATAATAGCATGGTGTACCAAAAATACATGTGTGGCACGTGAAAGTAAGAGCAAAAGAGGAGCCCTACTGAGTCAGATTTAAAGTCGATCTGTGTTCTAATTCCACAGTGGCCATCAAAATGCCTATGGGAGGTCCACAAGGCAGATAACAGCATATCTAATGTTCCCCAGCAAATGGTATAGAGAACCATATTGCCTTTGACACTGGAAGTATTATACAGTGACTGCTAGCCATTAATATATCTCATCCTCTTTTGCAACCATCTAGACTAGCAATCACCACTACATCTCATGCTACTGAATTCTATAGTTTGAGATGAGCTGTGTGATAAAGTAGTTCCAATTTTAAGACAGAAAATCTCTCAACGTTCAGCTTCAGTAGATGATGTTAACGTTACGGAAGGGAGATCCCCCAGGAATCCATTTCACTTCATCATGTCTGTGGTTCACTTCCCCCTACCTCCGTTATTCACCTTTCTAACTTAGTGAGCCAACATGTTTTAGCATTTTTGTTCAGGCCCTTTAATATTTGGGTCATGTTTTTTGGTTTCCCCAGGTCTAAAATATTCTAGACCAGAAATATACACAATATTTCAATTATGGTTACAACTGATATTTGAAAGGTGTTATAATATTGGGAGATGTTTTTAAAAATGATTTTACTTATGATTCCTAAAGTGAAACCTGAAGGTTTGACAACAACCATGTGGTAGGTAGAGGCTTCATGGAGCTGTTCACCCCAAAACTTTCTTGGTTGGTCACCACAAGCTCAGCATAATTGGAAAGCTAGGATCTTTTGCCTCAGTTTGTACCACTTTACACTTGCTTATCCTAACCTACTTTTAATGTTCATTTATTCAGTCTGGAACTCTGGAGATAGATCTTCACAGTCCCTTTTTATTTTAACTATTCCTAATAAACTGGAGCAGCTGCAAATTTGCCTATGACACTTCTCATCTGAATCCAGATAATTTATGAACAAATTGAAAGCATCAATTCCAATACAGACTCTTGGAGGTCATCACTGCTAACATCTCTTCACTGCAAGAGCTGTCCATTTATTCCTCTTCTCTGCTTGTTGTTCTTTAGCCAGTCACCAGTCCCTAAATGTTTCATCTTACCCTATAACTGCAAAGTCTGCTCAAAAGTCTTTGGTAAAGATGACTTTATCAAACAGTCTTTTGAAAGTCTTAGCAACCATTGTTTACCATATTACCCTTCTCAGCTTGTTTGCTGATATTCTGAAAGACCTCTAGAAAGTAAATGAGATAAGCCTTAAATTTGCAAAAGGCGTGCTGATGCTCCTTTAGCAAGAGCTATACTTCTTTGTGCTTGGTAATTTGACAGTTAATAAAGTTTTCCATTGACTTCCCCGAAACAGATATTACTTTAACTAGCTAGTATATACTTGAGCCCCTTTTTAAAACTGGAGTTACTTTAGACATTTTGTAGTCCTTTGGTACACAGAAACCAGTCTTAGGAATGCTGCTGATGATCTAACTAATACATAGTATCCATGAAATGTTAGATATGTATAATTGAACATGTAAAAATTTTAAAGTGCAGTTCACATCTCCCAAATGGATACTATCTTGAAATGGGAAATAGTTATAGTTAGACTTCAAGCTCTGATCACTATCTGTTTTGGAGAAAATCCCACGTAGACTGAAAGAAGGCTTCCTGCCTAAAAAAACTACCAAAACGTGCAAAATAGCCCATAGAGCCCCGTTAAGAAGTGGTGAGAAGAATGGAATCATAATGGCTGCTGTGTCATCTCTTTGTACCTTCCATAAAACCATGAGCCAAGTATGAAGGTGATGTAGCTTGTGAGCCCAATCTATTAATACCTTCACATAATTTTCCCATTCAATAATGAATTGTCTCTTGACTGAGCATTTTCTCATGATGTGTGTCATTGATCTGAACTACACTTCCCTCAAGTTATCTATCCATCTTTTGTAGATAAAAGGAAAATAAAATTCAGACAATCTATAAAGCAATGCTGAAAACATTATCTATCTACATAATATAATGTATAAACTGACAGAATCCACCATCCCAAGGAGAGCGGTGATCATCGGTGGCTTAGATGGCTTTGAAAACAAAAGAAAAAAATATTAAGATTTCTCTTTTATCAACGTCTTCTATCTGCCATGATTAAATGGATTCTTCATATTAAAATGTTGTATTCTTCCAAATATACAGATGTACTGGTGATAAAAAACAAGGGCATGGTATCACCACATGTCCTGGTTGTGAGCTTCTAGAGGCGTTTGGCCGGCTGCTACTGGAGACAGACTGCTTGATTAAGTGACTCTTGGCCTCACCGCTTGCTGGCTGGGCTTGGTGAAGAGTTATAGCACAGCACATTGGCTACAGACCAGGTTGGGGAGGGCTGTTCTAATGTCGAAACCAAACTCTGAAACAAAATGTTTTCTCTTTACAGATTCATTCCTTATACCAACCCCTTCCAGATTTATTTCTCCATCAATTAATTGCCCACAACATTCATTGCCCTACCAGATGGCCTCAGAACAAAACAAAAAATTATTTTTAAGATTATAATGTTTTCAAAATCAGATTGTCTCATCTGAATCATGTCAGTGGAATTCAAAGACTTAAATGTATTAGTTGGGATCAGTATGCAAAGGGATATTGTAGCACCTTTGAGACTGACTGAAGAAAGAAGTTTGTAGCACAAGCTTTCTTAGATTGAGCCTACTTCATCAGACTGCAGATGCATCTGATGAAGCAGACTCAGCTACAAAGACTTTTGTAACAAACTTCTTGATCTCAGTCTCAGAGGTGCTACAATATTCCTTAGCATATGCAATTGTATCAGTTCTCGTTCATTCTTGGAAATCTGTGGGGTTGTGAGAGGACTCTAGGGACGGGGCTGGGGGAAGGAGGATCCACATCTCTGGCACTCCTCCCCCTCAGCCTGGTGCTGGTGTTGGGAGAGACTATTCTTCTGCATCAAAGAGGCAGAACTCAGACAGAGACACAATTAAAAAGAGATACATATGAAAGCTTCAGGGCAGCTGTTTTCTTGCCAGTAATTTACTTCTATCAGCCAAACTAATATGCCTCTCTCCCTCTCTCTCCTCTATAAGCACAGTACAGGAATCTATGTGATTCTTCAGAACTGTCTACAAAAAGAAAACAAGAAGCAAATTCTCTAAATACCAATTATACCCCTGTATTGACTACAGTATCAGAAGCCCTTGATTTGTTCCCAAACATCACCTGAGGGTCACAATTACTACAATAAAAATATGTTTTTTTAAAAATGCATCCTTTTTTTACTTGAGTTTCCGTTGCCTTTAACTGCTTTGCCATGCTGGATAAAGAGCTGTAAATGTATGCAATGCTATGAGATATGCTGCATGGAAAGACACGCTCTATACACATACCCTATTTTTAGTAGTTGGAATAAAACACCCCCCCATCCACATGCAGCATAGTTTAATGTAATAGAAAATTTAAAGGTTTGAACACTAAAAGAATCCTAGATTTTACTAATATTGTTGTATCATAATAAATGTACTTGGAAGTGCTTTGATGTAGCATAAAGCTATTCAAAAGACTCCCCCTTGGCATAAATATAAAATATTTGAAGCTGTCATCCAAAGAGATGGTTCTGTTGATGGAACTCCTTTTCTCTGGAGAAAAGCAATTCCCTTTCCTTGCTGAATGCTCCCATGGAAAGCCTGTTCTGAGTAACCTTTCAGAAGTAGTTTTTGGATGGCACAGAAGGAAGAAAGTTTCACTGTATTGTCTGGATAGCTGGTTCCCTCATGAGGCTGTTCAGAAAACAAAATGACAGATTAAAATAGCCTTATACAACTATTTTTAAGCATCATTTATTTACTTGTCTTTATAATTGGTATTTTAGGGAAGAATTGGCAAAAGAGATAGTTTGAATAGGGTCTTTTGAAGCAAACCTTGATGATGCATTTCAAATACACAAATCAGACACTCTTTAACACATGAGGTAGTATTAAAAATGGCAGAATCTAAGGCTGATTCTTTGTTTAAAAAACATTGTTGATACCCACTATTTCAGTGGGACCTTTCAGAATTGCCACCTCAGTGAGAAATAATGACCAACCTGGCAATGATGGATGGAAAGGTACCGCTCAGCTCTTCTAAATTTGGCCACTATTGAAAGCCATAGACATCTCCCTCTTTCTCAAGCCAGTGTTTGACATCTAATAGAATAGGTTTTATGCCTCTAAATTTTAAAACTGCATGATTCAATTTTTGTTCAAGTCAGTTAGGCAAAGCATTCATGTACTAACAGAAGCCAGTGATTTTGGACAGAGTATTAAATACATCAGAATCAAAACATTCTAGTAAAAAAAAAAAGGGTTAAATGACAATTTTCCTCTGTAAATAAATGGGCCAGATGGTTTGATAACAACTTGATTGATCTGTTCTGTCCATTACATTCCATGACTTTGGATTTCCAAGCTATTTATGAAAGCAATAATCTTCTTAAATGCTACATTCAACTGCACTTTATACAAGGTTCTCTACTCCCCTGCTTCCCACCCGAAGCCTGTATCAGTGAAATGCTGTAGATTAAGTTGAGGATTTCTGTGGGGAAAACATTATTGTTCATCATGTGATTTGTGGTTTGACTGCAGAAATTTGACAGAACTGCTACCAGAAGTAAGAATATTGTTCACTTGCACTGCTGGTACAAGTAGTTGTCTAATACTATATATTTAGGAATTGCTAAATTATACATTTAGGAACTTATAAATATTGCTTTCTGTTTCAAGATCTTTAACCTAAAAACCATATTACTATAGATGTAAGTTACAGTAAAGTAGCTTTTAAGCCAAATATCACTGGACATGTTTCTCAGAACTAAAGAAATTGTGACTTGGAATTAGTAGCCAAAATTTAACCATCTCTGTTTTCTCTTAAAGCAAAAAGTACAAACTATTGATTTTAAAGCTGCTATATTACAAGATACAGAAACACATAGGGATGAATATGGCTGTCCAAGCATCAGGATAATTTAGCTCCCCCTCCTCAAGAAAGCCCATGCATCCTGAAAAGCAAGCTACAGTTCACAAAACAAACAGAACTTATTTGCCTTTAAGATAATACAAGACTGCCTGTTGCTGCATTTCTTGTGAAGATGATATATTAGTACTCTCAATTCCTCAAAATTGAGGAGGAGAGGGGAGGGGAACATGATGACAAATTTGTGGCATGGATCTTATAACAACAACAACAAGAGCCTTTCTCTGAAGAAGCTGAAGTGCACTGGTCAGCTGCCTTATTACTGATAGCTTTTATTTTCCCAGGATCTCCCCACCAAGATCTTAATGATCTCTGACATTTTTTCCCCTTTGGATCACTTGGTAAGAACAAGGACCATACAGAGAGGGTCACACTCTGCTTTTCAATCAAGCCAAATTTTGCACTCATTCTGTGGGTACGCAAGACATATAGAGACAGAAATACGTAACGTGTGCTTCATCCACAAAGACATGCAAAAGGTTTAAAATGTATGCAAGCTACACCATGTTACCATTTGCTTATCACCCACCATTCCCTATCTGGATTCTCCTCTATTTATTTTATCGTCATACACATTTCAAAACATTGCAAAATTCAGAGAAACTTTCTATCTTTGAAAAATCCTCTCCTGGAAACTAACAAGTTAGTCCCTTTCAGCAGTACAATTTATGTTAAAATATCCACCTAAAAGTAGGTAATGTCAAAGCCACAAGTACCTCTTTTAGATGGCTGTTCCAAATCTGATTGAGCAACATGATTCTCTGGATACCCACTCCATCACTTCTGGTATGATGGCAGGATTCCAAAACTGATCAAAGTTCTCAGGCTCACACAAGGGTGCAATTCTTATCGCAATGTTATTTTGGGCATTCAGGTCAAAGTCAGCATCTTGAATTCAGCTTGTGAAATCAATAGGTGTAACATGCTCGGAATAGTCAGCCAACACTAATCCCCAGTCCCAGATAAATTATATTACACTTTAACCTGGAGGTGATAAGCATAAATTACAGGAAGAAAGCTTGGAGTTTCTATGAAAGGGGCAACTAGCAGACAATTTGAAAGTGTTTAACCCACAGCTATCGCTTGGGCACCTAGATGCAGATCTGGGTTGAGAAGTACTCCTAACTGTGAATATGTCCATCTAGGAAAGTGCAATCCACTGAGAATAGATTGAAATGTAATCTAGGATTACAAACACCAAGCACGAATACTTCCATGATATCTGGGTTAAGTTTCCTCCGGTTCAAGTTAATCTACTCCAAATTACCACCAGACACTGATTCAGAGCTTTACTTGCCTCCCTGGGATAAGAAGTAGACACAAAAAACAAGAGGTTGCTGTCATTTCACGCAATCACTGCTACAGATGCAGCCACATTGCCATTCTGCTCTTTTCTAAAACTGCCTCTTCCTACATGCTATTTCTTTACATTTAACAAATAGAAGAATCTCTTTAAAAAAAAAAATCATAGGATGTACTGTTTCTGACAGATGTCATATGTCTTTTGTAACACCTACGTCTATCTTGGGTTGCAAAAGAATGAAATAATGGGGTGGTAATGGTAGGTTGTTATTTGTACTGTTTTTTTCCAGAAGTGAATTGGTGATATCATTTCTCATTAACTCTGAAGTCCATCTGCTGCACCATGATAAAGGAAACTTCCAAATGTGAATGAAATTAATGAAATGAAATTGAGTTTCACTATCGCTATGATTCCAATTAGGGATTGGCCAACCGAATCCTCGTATCCTCAAATCCTGGACAAGGATTCAAGATTTGTGGACCCTAATTCCTCCACCAAAATAGGCCAACAGAATCTTTCGAATCCACCAAGTAGGCCAGGCAGAGATCAGACAGCACAAGATCACGCTCCCCGCATCTGTCTCCCAGTTGTCCTGGGCCCGATCGGGCAGAGGGTGGCTGGGTGGAGACCGGGAAGCGTGAGATCTCAATCAGGCCTTTGGCAGCCCCGGAGTTGTCAAGCTTGTTTTTATTAAAAATTCGTGCCTCTGGGGCCCACCAAAGACCTGATTGGCCAGCAGGGCACAATGCTGCCAGTGTGCCGAGGCTGCCTGTTCCCAGGGCTGTCTGTGCTGGCTCATGCTGCCTGTGTGCTGGGCTTCCTGTGCCCGCTGGGGCTGCCTGCCTGTGCTGCTTGGGGCTGCCTGCTTGTGCCCGCCAAGCTTCCTGTGCCCACTGGGCTGCCTCTGCCAGTTGGGCTTCCTGCATCCCCATGGCTGTCTCTCTGCAAAGTAATAAAAAATCTCTTTTTTGACTTGATCCTTCTTTCCCTTGCTTTTTAAACCCTTTTTAAAAAAACGGATTTGAAACATTTGAGATTTGTGAGATTCGTGGATTCCCAGAACCTTCCAGGAATTCGGTTCGGGATTTGGAAAATTCTGGATTTGTCCCATCCCTAATTCCAATGCTGTATATGTGGGTATATTTAGCACAGTTACAATGGAATCACAGTGGAACTCAAATGGATTGAAATGATTTATAGGATGAGACACTGAGACAAAATTTTAAGAACTAAGTTCAGGACTACACAGTAGCAGTTACTATAGATTTGTTTGCATTTTCTTTGTGGAATCATACCTACACATGACATTTGGATACAAATTCACAGATTGATCTTCATTTAATATCAGGTGTGTTTCTTTTCTCTTCAGTTCCTTAAAGAAATTCCTGACAGCTGATCTACACCTTCAGAAAACCAGTTTTAAAAGGAAACAGTACCTGAAATCAGAATATTACAAAACAGTGAAGTAATTCACCATGTGAATGCTCTCATTTCTTTAAACTGTAAATTATCTAGACAGATGCCCCTTTTTCTCTTCTGGAGATACATTTTTCATTATCTTACAGTAATAACTGTGAGATTTTTCACTGCAGCTGAAAACAAAGCCACAGATTTATAACTGAAGACTAGTCACACTCACAGCTGCATGTAGTATAGTAGCACAGGTATACTTCAGTTAAAGTGTTCCTAGGCATCACTTCTTTAACAAAAAATTCTGGTATCAGAGGCAGAAATAACACAGAAAACATGGACAGGTGTCTACACCACAAGAAAGAAGAGCAGTTCAACATGTTTCAGCAACCTTTGCGTCTAAAGCTAACAATATGCACACATGAATGAGGTCAGGTAAGCCTTGAATCCTTGGGAGACCACTTGAAAGCTTCTTCCAAAACATATCCAACACTTCTTTTTCTTTTGATAGTTTCCATTTCTTCTGATGATTTCCATTTTCACGGCCAGACTTCTAGATCCATATTGCTTTAACATGATGAGGGAAATGGGTGAGGCAGACTTACCTGCTTTTGCCCTCTCTGTTTTGGTGTTCAACATACTCCATAAGGGATTCTTGGAGACAGCAGCTGTTTACCCTACCTGTTGTCAGCAGGTACATATGACTACAGAGCAGAATCCTATTATTAACCCAACTCAAGCTTTTACTGCTTTATTTACTGCAGGCAAACTGATACAACTTGACATTAAACAGTCTGACAGTTTTTGTTTCTCCAGCTTTCCTTCATCACCTTCCCAATACTAACACTCCTAAAAACTGCCAGCTAGACAGAGGGCAAGAAAGAACCAGGGGGATTTGGTTTATAAGATTTGTAAGAAGATTTTGTAAATAGGAGCTTTGCCAGAGGCTTTGCTAACTGAGGTATACCTACAGTTTCATCCTTCATCAGGAATGCTATGTTAATGGTTATCTTACGTACAGACAATCTTCCCTTTTATCACATGTATTAGGATTATTGCTTTTCTAGATCACTAGCACTAAGGAAAAATACTGATAAGACTTCAACAATCAGAGAATCAATCAAGATACTATGCTTCTGTTCCAAGACTCTGATCTTACCTGCTCTTTGTGACATATTTTGCAGTTTATACAACAAATAGCCTTTTATACACCCGTATAAGAAATATGATCCATTAATTCATGTGCCTTTGCGATTACCATATGAAAAATATTGTTGATTTATATAGCAATGTACATGGTGGAAACCTCTGGAATGATACTTTAAAATACATGATGCCTTAAAACCTGACACAACTTGAGGAAAATGTGTTCTCTCTGTAAAGTAAAAGTACAATTCTAAACTTGCTTGGAAATGTATACTCTTATCACAAAGTGCACAAACGTGCCATTTTCTACTGAAATGTTTCACATCTAATATGGAACTGACATTATTTTATTGGTCATCATCCAAATTACATGCTCTCAAAGCTCCCTCCCCAAACACCATAAGTTTGCTACATGAGGTTTCTAGTTGAAACCAACAACATTTTAGAATGCAGTATCCTGTCAGAGACGTAAAAAATAGACAACTGATGCAATTTTAATGGTTTCTCCACCATTTATCTATCCTTTTAACATTGCTGTTGTGTGCCTTCAAGACATTTTCACTTTATGGCAAATCTAAAGTGAACCTAATCATGGGGTTTTCTTGGCAAGATCTTGGCAAAGTTTGCCTTTGTCTTCCTCTGGGAGAATGTGATTTGCCCAACGTCACCCCATTGGTTTTCATGGCCAAGCAGGGATTTGTTATCCAGATTTGTAGTCCAATATTCAAACCACTACATCACACCAACTCTTTTCACATAGAAGGCTTTGAAAATGTAAATATTAAAAACTATATATAAATATATGTAAATATATGTAGATATATATATAACTATATGTAAATATTAAAAAACCAATATTTGAAGAGATACTTTTTTTTTACCAAGCATAACATACAAATGATGTATTTAGCACAATAAGCCTACTAAGTTCTATTAATTGTATATTAAGTTCTGCTGATAACCATCCCAATGTATTTATCCAAGTATGCATCACAGACTTCATCACTTTAGTCAACAGTGCTACCAAAATGGAGTTTACTTCTCCGAGCAGCACACAGAACCAGCCTTATGAACCAGGCTGTGTTTTAAGAGCTGCTGGGAAGGCCCCTCTTTATCTCCTCCACACCATCACAGGTACATCTGGTGGGAAACCAGGAAAGGCCTTTCTTAGTGGCTGCCCCCAGGCTTTGGAACTCCGTTCTCAGAGAAGTAAGACTGGCACCCTCCCTCCTTTCTTTTTGCAGACTAGTGAAGACTTTGCTGACAAGCATTTGATGAGTGACTGTCTAAAGCCTGTCTCACCTAAGCTGGATCTTGCTAATTGTTGCATTGGAATGTGTATGTAATGATGTATTTTTCAAGCTACTTTTCACTTTTTAAAATCTCATTTTAACTTTTATCTTGTGAACTTTTAACATGTTTTTTAAAAAATTTGTTGTAAGACCTTTTGAGTAGAAAAAAGCCTTTCCTGTTTGTAACAGAAGTAACAGGAATCTTCTGTTTCTTGTATTTCAACGTATGCTTAGAGTTGCATCCAATTATGTTCATGCACCAGTAGGCATCGATTCTCCTTCTCCAAGGGAATTTGTTCAGAGTGGACATCTTGTGGACTCCTCATGCTAGTAGCCTACAACTTCTACCACCCCTAACTAGCGTAGGAGTGCTAAGGGATGACAGGTGTCACAGTCCAACAGCATCTGGAGTGCCACTCCTGAATTATTTCATGCAATATATGTTTCCTACAGATTGGAAGTGGAGTAAATCACCATTCAAGAACATTGGCCATTTCAGCACTACGCTGTTTACAGTGCTATCAATTCTACTTTCAACCTCCTATGGAATCCTGGGGTTTGCAGTTTAGGGAGGGGCATTTAGAATTCTCAGCCAGAGAGCTCTTTGGCCTCAGTAAACTACAAAGCCCCGAATTCCACAGGATGTTGAAAGTGGAATAATATCACTTTAACAGTGTAGTGTGGAAATGCCTATTATTTTAGAGGAGGTTTCAAAAGTTGAGAAAATGCTGCTGAGAAGGGTTAGGGTAGTTGTATGACAGTGAGTTTTTTTAGAAAAATTATTGAAGACAAAATGCATAAACTGATGAAATATCTTCAGTTCAAATAAATTTGTATCCCACATGCATACTTTTCAAAGATCGTGTACCCAAAATATTCTTTGAGGACCTAAGAGTGTACAGATTCTTCTGCATACTTCTTGAGAACCTTAAGATTACTATCTTTCAGCTAAATCAAATGACAAAGACAAATGACAAAGATTATCAAACTGTGGGCTGCCCTCTGCCTATATTGCCATAACCTGTTTTGTAATCTTACCTAATTGCAATACATGGCTGCACAGCTGTGATGAGCTGCACAGTTTTCATTGTTTCTACAAACCGTTTACTTGCAAAGGGTTTGTGATGGGAGAGAGCTCCCTACAGTTATGTCTGAATGTCTAATCTGTGTTCTTGGCAGACTGCCATGCAAAATGGCTTTAGATTTAGCAGTACTATTTATGATATATCAACGTATACATTGATATGATATAAGCAATGTATTGAGGTGGGGGCTTTAAGAATCCATTAAAATACTACCAGTTTTCATAGTTTAGATTTCAATTGCCATTTCCCTACCAAAATGACACAACTTTATTATGTATTTCTATGACTTTCTCTCAGCCAAGAAACCTCTATGATAGGTTCACCCTAGGTTTGCCATTAAATCAGAAATGACTTGAAGGCACACAACAACAAGAGATGAAAAAAAGATATCTAATTTAGATGAAGCCCTAGTAAAATTCAGGTTTTATGTTTTCTATATTAAGAGAAATTCCAAACCAATTAAGATTTCAGTCAAGCATTTTATGACAAACAGAAGATATAGAGAAAGAGAACTTTCATATTAGTCCATTTAGATTTTATACTGTTTCTGTTGGGATAAATTTCTTCACAAAACAGTAGCTGTTTCAATCAGATATTTTGGACTGCTTTGTAACAGCCTAAACATTTACAAAACCTCCTCTGTTTTAAAGGGTGAAACACAGCACTACTTCCTTAGCTCGGAAAAACCATCATGTCATGCTGTAGTTCTTCACTCCATTAAATGGTGGAATGAGTCAAGGAAACGGAATTTTGTATGAGATATCTATTATATTTTAAAACTCTAAAAGGGCCCTATATCTTCTAACAGGATGTATTCAGTGGATCAACATGTGTGTCTGGGTTGCTCCCTAAAACAATCTTAAATGTATTAAGTATTAAGCATGCATTTTCAATGATCATCTAGACAGATGCTCATCTATAATCAGAACAATTCTAACTGGGGTTGTACAGTGGTTTAATTAGCAAAAATATATTAATTGGCAGATATATTCAACTGGCATAAAACACAAATCATATACAGATTTGTCTGGAAAGGGTCGTGTGGATAAGGAAAAAAAAGCCTTAACATGACCTTAAGTTCAACCAGGAAGGCTTGAGCACGGCCAGGTTGTGTAAGATAATCTTTTCAAGGAGGATAGCCATCTCTGAGCACAGCAACCTCCTGCTGTGTGCATTTCCTACTGAAGCAAGCACAAAACATCTCCTAAAATCTTGTCTTCAGACACAGAAAGCCATAAAAGCAGTTATTAATCCAGGCACCTATTTGTGGCAAACTCCAAAAAACGCAAAGATCCTTGTTTGTTTTGACAGCGCTGGCTCAGGAAAACAAGAAGATTTCCACCAAATCACTCATTGCCTTGTCCTCACACCTATGACTTCTTTCTGAACCCCAATCATAGAGACATCAAAACTTTTTGCCATGTACATGTTAAAATCATCAACGCTTTCTTCACACATCAACAACCACCAACCCATCCTATCACCTTTAGACCACCCTGTAAAACTTTTATTTATATAAGTAGAGAGTTATTAACACCTCCTGCCTGCAGGGCAGATTTTTGGATATAAAGGCACGCTAATTTTGGGTCCTCGTCACAGCATTTTGGATTTCAGGGATCCACTTTGTCCCTCAGATCTTTTGTTGTCCTTGGATGAATGCTCAAGCCCTTTCATCCTTCTCTGCTTCTCTCTGGATGGTAAATATAATACAAGCTCCTTTCTATTTCTCTATCCAATTTTCCTCCCTTTCATTTCAGTTAGCCTTGTGTGACTGTTTGTGTGTGACTATTTGTGTGTGTGCGCATGTATATTTCCCCCCAATAAAACACATTTAAATTGCACTGTAAGTCTTCTGGCTGATCTCTTTTTAGCAGTTACCTCCCTGCCCCCGCAGAATATAGGTGTCAGATCTCGCTAAGTTATCCTCCTCTCACAGGCCTCTTATACACAATAGAGAGGATCCACTTTGGGGTCCACTGTATTGTCAGCATAAGATAATAAAGATTTTGCATAGAATTGTTCTTAAGTTTAGGAATTCCTGCAACATAGGATAATTTTGAATACTGCAAATACTCAAAAGCACCAGTTACCTGGTTTTCAGGGATTCTAAATGCATAACTCTATCATAAATTTTGTAAGAAAAAAAAGGGGAGCCATATTCTTCCACAACGTAATACCCAGAGAACATATGATGCTGTTACACTGTTAAAACATAAGTAAACAGGTCTCAGGAGAGTCAGTACTGAGATGAGATGCTGCCTACTGTTTAATTATCTATACCTGTTGATGAAAGAATACAAGTGTAATAATAAAAAGATTTTTTTTTTGAAAGGGCAAAGGGCAGCTTTCAGGGAAGAAGTGTAATCCTGTACCAGTAAATCTCATGAGCCCAATCTACCAAAATATAATCCTATTAAATTTAAACATACTATAATCAATAGATTTAAACGTTCAAAATTTTGCCCCATACATTCAAGCTTAGGACTGAACAGCAAAAATGTAGTATTACAGATGATGGAGGACAATGCAGTTCCATTAAAATTAACTCAAGTTTGATAAATGTCATGGCAATTTGCATCTCAAATTTATGCCAGAACTTCCAAGTAAATACACAACTAGGGAAAAAAATGAAGAGTATGACTTGTTGCTAATCTCCATCATTCACGGTCAAGTACACTGACACAGCAAAAGAATAAGTACTTCAATAAATTGTAAAACTAGGAAAAATCTGCAGGGATTTGGTCCCTAATACAGAAAACTAAGAAAACTTCTTAGATCAAGTCAACATACTTCCAGAGCTCCAAGTCAGAATAGTATGCTCTGTTCCTTACAAATTATATCAACGAGAGTGAAACTATTGTAGCTTGCTTCAAAAGTTCTGCCAGCACAGTATTACCAAGTATGATGTAATGGTTGCATGGAGACTACATGCTCTCATGACACAGACAGACCAATTTGTAAGCATTAAAGCTAATTAATATTCTTAATCAAAGACAAAAAAGAAACATTTTTTTCCTTAGCTTTGGTATGTCATATTCAGAAATTCAAAACTAGTTTGCAGTGTACAGAGTCTTTGCAGAAGGTGTCATGGAGTATACATCAATATAAAGCGAGGTGCTTTCTGTAGGTACTTACCTGTAAGTGTGCAGAGTACCACATGTCAAAATAATGGCCTGTCCTTGAATT
Source organism: Iguana delicatissima (assembly GCA_948472985.1). Classification (NCBI taxonomy): domain Eukaryota; kingdom Metazoa; phylum Chordata; class Lepidosauria; order Squamata; family Iguanidae; genus Iguana; species Iguana delicatissima. Next base: position 174,753 of record CAOKZL010001826.1, read on the forward strand.
CTTTTGTTACCAAAACACATTTTGAATTTAAGACTATTAGCATTATTTTTAAGAATGATAATTAGCTCAGAAAACTGATCACAAGTAATTACCGTCTCAAGTGTTGACATCACAACATGAAGAATCGAAGGGAATGAATATTTCAAATATCTTCTTAAAGCCTTCAAACTTTTACAGCAGTAATATACCTTGAATTCTAATTGGTTCTTAAAGAGATGAAACTATCTACAAATGAATAACAATTCTGCATTTGAATGTGGAAGATAACATTGTTCAAAAACATACTGGAATTTAATAGTAAAATAAAAAAATCCATATTAAATAATAAAAATGTAAAACAATCAGTCCAAGGTACAGCAATACTGGTGATAAATGGTGGTGAGGTTCACAAAGGCATTTTAAGCTGTGATGGATAATTCTCAATATCACTCTTCTGTGAGAGTGAACAGATGTCACTTTTGCTGAGAGGCTGGTCAGAGAAATCAGAAAACTGCTATAGCCCTGAGATGAATACATGGTAAAATTTGCTTATTAAGGCTCCGCATATAAAAAGTAGGACTGCTTCACACATAACTGAGAATACATGTTTCTACATCAGAGTATTCACTGCCAGGAGCTATGGCCAATTGAAAGTTACCTGTCATTTGTACCTGTGTACCACATTTATTACGTACATTTTTGGATATATTGTTTTTTAGCATGTGAGATACAGGAACATGCTAAAATTGTCCATGTATGAAGCGACCCTTAACTGCTAAGTGAGCAACAAATCTTGAAGTTTTGAAATCAATGCACAAAAGCCACTGAATGCAAAGCTGGTAAAACCTGTTTTGCTAAATATCTACAAAGAAGACTTTAGAAGCATTTGAACGAGCCTGTAATGAAATGAATGACCCAAGGCATTTAATTGAACACATAAAAGGAAGTATATTTAAAATAAAAAATTGGTCAGACTATAGAGTCATTTACTGTTGAAAGGAATTTACAGGGCTGATGAGTCTTTTGGAATTGTTAGTTTATCGCAATGCCTAAACTGGTTTCTTCATTGCACAGTATTTTCTCTTAAAATGTGTGCATTTTCAAAACAATTACATACATATTAAAAATCAGCATTTCTTTGCTTAAACGTAATTAAAACGTTAATACTCTCAGACAACACAGATCTGAAATGGTGAAACCAGTAATTTTTTCCCCTCCCACCTTTACAACAAATTAAATTGAGACAAAATTACAAACACATTTCACTACATGATTATTAATAAAAATTAGGATTTTTGTTTATAAAGTTGCCCAAAATGCAAGGGATGTGCATAGGTTTTACAACTTAGTCATAGTATTTTTATTTTATTCCCTTGGGTACTTTCCCCCATGAACGGAATGTACTTTGCTGTAGATTACAGTTTTTTCAACACAGATACACCAACAGCATGAACGCTTGCGACTGTCCACATGCATTAAGAGTCAAGACCCAACTTCAAATCTCTATCAGTTTTACAGAGTTCTTCAAAGAGACAGTATCACATTATCCGGATATTACATGAAAGGACTTCAAAATGCTATTCTAAAAATAATTAAAAAATGCAAAGGAAGGCCATTAAAATGTAAGAATTGATCTGGTCATGATTGGGCTAATAATTTCAAATAAATAAAGGAAAGCAAGGTATTCCAATTCACAAAATCAGACTCTAAAAAGAATGTAGTGTTCCACCCCCAAGTTAAGTAACAGATCATATTATTATTAAAATAGATTATAGAAAGCAGCATCTATTTTGTGCAGTTTCAGGGGCCTTTGAAATTAAAAGCTATGATTTCCAAAAATATAACATTCCAAAGGATTGAATAATACATATATTTAAAGATACATTTTAATAAAGTTTAGGAGAACTGATTAAAAAAGATACTGTCTCTTTAAATTAGCATTTTTCTCCTCCTATCTATAAGGACATGACGATAATTATAAATTTAGGTCACACTACATCTAGGTAGTCTCTAGGGGCCAAGACCTGTTGACACAAGGTCAATAACAAAGAGGTTGTCCATGTACGAGGTGGTTCCCAGTGAAGATAAAATCCTTCTCCACAACAGGATTAATACACCCAGGAGACAGGAACCCACTGTGATGCTGTACAGACAAGCTCAATGGCTTCCTCCAGATGCCTGATTGTTTCATCGATTTCATTGTTGATAATTGTAAGATCAAAGTAGTGTGCATATGTTCTCTGCAAGATTTCGGATTCCTTTTGCAAGCGTTGAAGAGACTCATCCTGCACAGCAATTGGGAAAAAGGGAGGAGAAAGAGTTGTATTATTTTGTTCTCATTATATTTACAATTTAATTTATGAAATACAGAGCACTGCAAGGATATTCTTGCATAAAAGCTAATAATGTACATTAAAATAGCAATAAAAATGGCTAACTCACTATTTATGCAGCTTCTTCCATTTCTATAATATAAACAAAACAACTGGCTTCTCACAACACTACTGAAGCACTTGTCTAGTGCCTGGGAGACTTATATGAGTATGAGAAAAGAGCATGAACAAAGGAAGAGTGCTACTTTATTAATAAAGATAAGCCACATGTACAAACTTCTGCCTTACACCCAAAAAGCAATATTTGCACTTGCATGTCCATATGAGATGTCTCACCCATTTCACTGAAAGCAGTAGATATGTATGCACAAAGGAGTATGTGCATGATACTGACATTTCTTCCCACAGGAGGGAGACAGTCCTTGTGGATGAGAAAGCTCCATGCACACACTGTGAGCTCCTTTACCAACAAAAACATTCTAGTTTATAGTCACTGAAAAAATACATTTTGTGTTCTCTGGCACATCTGTGAACATTAAAGAATCTAGAGTATTAATCAGGGCAATTGGCAAAGAGTTACAGGGCTATGGCTGTAAAGTTTCTTTTTCTCATGCATACACTTTTAGAAACTCAAAATTTAAAAGAACGCTTATTTACTTCATAGGCATCATAATTTGCCTTTTCAGATATGAAGGCTACATAGGAGCAGGCCATGTAGAAAATGACTAGACTAGTACAGAGAAGTCTAGCAACATGCAATTTGTAGTGCCAGCTCATCACTAGAGATCCTGTCCCTCTTCATTGATTTTGCCACTGTAAGATTACCATATAAGTTAATATTCAAAGATCCATAAAGATTTAGGATTGAGAAAATTTCATGAAGATCACTACCTGTTCCTCAATACCCCTCCTGTACATGTACATTATCAGGAAAAGTAAAGAAGCAGAAAAATGCTGAGATATAGTGTTGCTGGATTCAAATGCCTGGCACACTATGATCATAACCTACTGGCATTTGGGAGCATTTCTGCATGGTTACTTTATTAGTGCCACAAAGGCAATAAACAGTGCAATAAAATAACATTTACTATCCATTTATCATGCTCAGTCTAGACACTTTTCTTTCCAGATACATTTCTGTTTTAGGGATACAGCCCTTGTATATCAAGAGATGTATTGCAGTTTTGCCTGTACAGAAACACAGTATCTCTTCCAACCATTGTTACTACTACTGTAGCATATAATAACTGATCTGTCATTTTCCTTTCAAACCATACCAGGAGAATTTCCACTCTTCAGCCTCAAAGACTAACAGGAATTCTTACTCCATCAATTCAGAAATTTCTGAACATTTAAAACTATCCTTGTTGAATTGGCATGCTGCACTGAAAGCTGCGCAAAACTAGCTCTGCTGTGCTGTGTCTGTGTCTGTAAGTCATCTGTTGACTTATGGCCACCCCATGAACTTCATGGGCTTTTCTAGGGAAGGAATACTCTGAGGTGGTTTTGCCAGTTGCTTCCTCTGAAATATAGTCTACATGCATGCATACAACTTCATTAAAAATAGCACACAGTAGCTGGTTACCTTGATCACAAATCTTCTTGCTCTAACTCATTGTATGGAAACTGTAATACTACACTACTGCATTAGGAATTACAAAAGGTTCAGTCATGTAGTTTAAAGTATCCACCTTTTAAACATGCAGGAAAACACCAGGAAGACTCCTTTTGTATCCAGCTCATCCTACTGTAACCATGAAATTGCAGCAGTGATTCTAATTATACAGTTAGAACTGCAGTTTGAGGTTATCATCCAAGTCTCTTCTCTTGGGGCTTGTTTTTAGAGATGCGGCATGTGGTGCCTCAGGAGAGGACCTTCTCATTTGTGGCACTCTGCAACTCTCCCCAGAAGATTTGTCTGACAGCTTTACTGATGTCATCGTAGCAGCAGGCAATTATTTGCTATTTTTATTTTGTAGCTCTGTCTATTTATGTCTGACAGTATTTTAGTTTTAATATTCTGAGATGGTACTCAAACTCTGGTTCTTCAGGTGTTTTGGGCCTCAGTTCCAGATACCTTTGCCGCCATGGCCAGCGATCAGAAATTTCAGAAGCTGAAGCCCAAGACAAAACTATGGCTCTAGAACAGTGGTTCTTCCTCCAGGGTCCAGGAACCCCTGGGGGTCTGTGGAGTCCTCACAGGGAAGCCCTGCTCCTGGACAGCAACAGTAGCAGCAGCGAGAGCAACAGGAATGTGGCCTGGGGGAAGTTGCTGAATCTGCTCTCTTGTTTGCAAATGAGGGAGCAGTTTGGGCACGCACACAGGTACCCCCACTGCCATGTCTGCAGCAGGTGTCTGTGCATACCCAAATGATTACGCTGGAAACCAGAGTCTGAATCCCCACTTGGCCATGGAAACCCATTGGGAGACCTCAGGCAAGCTGCATTCTCTCAGCCTCAGGGAAAGGCAAAGGCAACAAATTTTGCCAAGAAAACTTTTTTTATAGCTTTGCCTTAGGGTCACCGTGAGTCAGTTTTCAAAGAGGAGAGATGTGATGGCTAAAAACAACCTCCCCTTGTCAGCAGCACTTTGTTGTTGTATGCCTTCAAGTCACTTCTGACCTATGGTAACCCTAACATGAACCTAACATAGGGTTTTTTGGCAAGATTTGTTCAGAGGGGGTTTGCCTTTGCCTTTCTATGAGGCTGAAACAATGTGACTTGCCCAAGGTCACCCAGAAGCCTTTAATAAATAATAAATATTTGAACATTTTAATAAATATATGACTATTTAATTTTAAATTTAGATATTTAAATCTTGAGCCAAGTCTTGGTGTTCCCTGGCAACAAATTATATTTACAGGGAGTCCCTGGTAAAGAAAAGGTTAAGAACCATTGCTCCAAAACATTTAAATTGCTACAAATGTGGGACAGAAGCTAGATAAATACATTTATTGTGGTTGCTACTGGCACTGGAACAATTTTGACTAACTGATCTTTTTTTTTTTAACCTAGCTATATCTTTTTAAATAGGTTGTTTCCTCAGTTCACTTGAAAAATTGCACAGGACTTCTATCTTTTTAAATATATGAATAAATAACTGCCATCATCTCAGAGTGACAGGAAATCTGTGTTTTCCTGCCAAAGCATATCAAGAATGTTCCTACTCTCAGATGAATGGCAAGGCTCACCTATCCCAGTAAAGAGAACAAGACTATCCAAATGTTCAAAATGATTCCCTTCAGTATATCTGAATGCTAGGAAGGAGCTGAAAGGAAGCAGCCTCTTGCCTCAGACTTGGAATTTTGAAAAAAATTGTGTTCTAGGGATGTAGTCATCTGGGAAATGGTGTTCCTCTAACAAACGAGAAACATTAGACTGGATATCCCTCCATGTCACCCCAAGATACTATTCCATGCAGAATGTAATGGAGGAGATCCATGACCAGATCTCCCGACTTAAAAAACAAAACAGAACAAAACACCTACACGACAAAGTAAAAGTAGTCACAGGGACAGGGGTAAAAGTAATGACACATGGGTATCTACATTTAAACAATAGAGTAAGAACTAATGATTATTTATACCTAGCTGGTACTTACAGGCAACTTTCTGCACCATTTTGGCAGCTAGATAAAATTAGTACAAGTGCAAGAAAATGAGAAGCAAAGTAAAGATGATAATTCAAGAGAAAAAAAGGGCAGTCATGTAGGATATGTCTGCAACAGCAACTCTTTTTACAATTATTTTCACTTATGTGTATCTCCTTGTGTTTTCTTAAGTATTCAGCATGTAATTCTACCTTCTTAGAATTAGAAAGTAGATTCAGTGTAGTTTTGCCTTTATGCTTTCAAAAACACTGCAATACAGGTTATATATAGTAGTCTGGAAATGAGCATTGGTTTGGTAGATCTGAAGGGATTAAATGAGAGGCTGAAGTTTAGGGGGCTAAAGTTTAAAATTAATGTATCCAAACAACTCAAATTGGTTTTTTTGTCAGAGAGTCTTACATCTCCTTGGGCTGCACCTCTGTACACACTTACTTGACAGAAAGTCCCAATGAGCCTGCTGGGAGCTATTTCCATGGGAACAAGGTTTCAGATGCAGAAACAAGAGCCTCTCTCTATGCCCATACTGTTCTCTAGCCTTCCCTGCCCCTCTCTCCCTCTGCTATTCTCATATACATACAGATCACTTCAAATCTACACGCACACACACACACACACAAACACACACAAACGCATACACACCTCCTTAGTTATTCAAATACATGAAAAGCTATTCCTATAGACAAATAATCTGGTGTTAGCCTAAGACAGCATTTTTGAGCCTCTCACTTTTTTCTCGAGTTGCAACACTATATCCAGGCCACCTGCAAGCCTCTTTTTATCCCCACACTGTTTTCCAATCTCCAAGTCTATGCCAATTCACCAATCTTTTGCCTCTAATCTCTCTCTCTTTCTATACACACACACACACACACACACACACCATTCTCTCCAATCTCTTGTCTCCAACTGCTCTCTCCATAGACACACACACCATTCTCTTCAATCTCTTGTCTCCAACAGCTCTCTCCTTATATACTATTCTTCAGTCTTCTTTGTCTTCTTCTCCATTATTCTAACACCCTTTCAAATCAGCATTACAATCTCAACTAGAATTTGGAATTAACTGGTTGTTTAATCTGTCAATTTATTAATTCACTACCTTTTTTTAGTGATTTCACTCAACTTCCTAAATTACCCAATTGATGCTGTTAAAAATATGCTTTAGAGAATTAACTTCTTAGAATTCATTAGGGTGGGTACCTGTCTTTTTGTCACATTCAGTAAAACAGGAAGATCTGCTGCCTCAGAAGAAATATCAGAACAGAAATGTAAATCAGAATCAGAATATGTCCTGTGGCTCTGTTGTTAGGAGGACTAATCTGTGTGATTTCTTTGAGATGATAACAGGGAACTGGGGAGAGATATTTTTAGAGCACGAGTGGTTTAGTTGGGCTTATGAAGCACACGAACAGCTAAATTTGGGAAAGAAGAAAAAAGTGAGTCTTGGAATGGAATGGAGTGAGAGGCAGTGATTTGGGGTGGGTGGGTTGGGGATAATTGTTTAGCAACTTCCTGTCCTTCTGTCACATTTAGTTTTCTGGATGGCTGTGGGGAATGTGGGAGTGCATTATCTTCACATTTTGGACTGGTTAATGTTGCACATTACTGTCTGATATAACATTATAATATTTATTAGGATAAGCTGCAATGAACTCTTTTGTAGTTCTTTAGTGGATTACTTACATAGTGCTAGGTTCTTGGATAATAAAGTGAAAAGCTTTCCTCAACACCATGCCCAATTTTTCTCTCTTCACTTCTTGTTCAATCTCTCTCCCCACCTCTCCACCCTTCCTGTTTTTTACTCAGCCCCACTTCTCCTACTTCTTACTCATCATCTTGTAATTATAAAGTTAATCTAACATGGGTGCAGAGAAGAGTAGGCTCATGAAATACTATTTTACTGGGAGTGTGGAGACAGAAAGGGTGCTGTGATTCAAGTGTGTAAAAAAATTCTGCATATGATCAGAGACTCTCAAAAATGTCAGATTAAGTATTCACGATTAATTCACTGACTGATGGCACTGATTCACCACAAATGCCTTGTTAATGATTATTAAGGAGTGATATTCAGTTAAAAGACACTACTCTACTGCAACTATAGCAATAAGTGAATAGCTATTCACTTATTGCTATACTTGCAGTAGATTAGTGTCCTTTAACTGAATAAATCACTCCTTAATAATCATTAACAAGGCATTTGTGGCGAATCAGTGCCATCTAACCAAAATTAATTATTTCTTATTAACCATTAACAAACAATGTATTTAAAGAGTGAATAATGTGTACATAATGGTGGGGCAGAAAGAAAAGAGAGATATAGATGAATTGAAGAGGTTATGAGATCCCATATTTTGGGACAATCTTCTCAGTGTGTCAGTTCCCTGAGGTCCTGAACTCTCACCACATTCTCCAGCAACAATGATGTTATGGGTGCTGTAGTCTATGAGGGGAAAAAAACCAGGTTGGAGGAAACAACTTGAAAAAGGCAAAAGGAGACCACTGATCCAGTAACAAAATATGCTCTCTATGGTCAACAGTGACACCCTCCATGTCATTCTTGGTAAATTTCATGACCAGGCCCTAGACTAACATCTAATGCTAACTCATTAACAATGAGTTAATTAACAGTAACTTCTTAAAATAAACAATTTATAATACAAGAAGACCTCACTTTTTGATGCCTCACTATCTGACAATTCACTATTTTGATGCTTCCAAATTAAGGACAAATTTCATTAATTTGATTAGGATTCCACTTTTTCATCAGTTATATTTGTTTAAGGAAGTTTGTTTGGAACTGCTCCAATATGCATGCTGCTTGCAAAGTGAGCTGGGGGTGGGAGGCACCAAGTGGCTGCGAGACTTTGCAAGCAGCATGTGAGCGGTCAGTCTCAAGTGGGCCTCTGTAAGTCTTTCATGCTCTCTACAGTACAGGACATGGGGTATGCTTTTCAACCAGTTGTTTTCTGACAGTGCTCTGGTCGCTAACCCTTAGATAAGTGGGGGAAAGCCTGTATTGGTGTTTATGTTAGTGAATTAATTTCAAACATTGAGGAACAAATATTCAAACCTAACCACTGCATTTTTGCTGCTGCTTCAGCAGCTGTGTTCTTGTTCTAGCAGTCACCCTCTGCTGGCAAGAAAAGGAAAGATAATGGTATGTCATCCTCTTGCTCTGGTGCTGGCTTGTCATGGCTGTTTTGCTATTGAAGCCTGATACTTGAAATTCTTTGTATTTTCTAATTTTTCTGCATTTCTAAATTGCTCAAGTTTCAGTTTTAAAACAGGAGCAAAACTGGTCCTGTAGATTTATAGTAATAAGTGTTATGCTAATATATTCTTATACAGAAACACCTAGATACTCAAAGAAATACTATTAATGTACATCTGAAAAATAGGAAATAAAAATGTGAAAGATCTTTTTATGGGTGTGGAATTTTGATTTTTTTTTTCATTCCAAGAAGTTAACAAATTTTAAGCTCATCAGTTGCTTTAAAAATGAAAAAGTCCTTATTAATGGAGCAAAGTTATCATGATTGGGATGGGTAAATCACAATCTGTCCAAATGAAGAGGTACTGCTTGGTAAATTAAACATGATGTGGACTTCACTGGCAGTGACAGGAAATTGAATAAAATGCATACTTCATCAGCCTCTTCTGTATGTTTAGTGCAGACATATTGTCCAAATGTTAGCTGGTACAGACAAGTCCTAAGAAAGTATTCTTTAAAGGTAGGATTTAAAACAAAGCACGACAAAGCAGGTAAAGAAAAAGGAATATTACATACGTAAATGATGTTTTAGAAAGAAAGATGAATGAATGGACATATTCTAAAACTTCATTAGGATACAGAGAAGCATTACTAAAGATTTCTTTGATTCCCCCCCCCACTAATATCTATCAATAGATAATATCTATCTATCTATCTATCTATCTATCTATCTATCTATCTATCTATCTATCTATCTATTCTGTCAAATAGGACTGAAGTCTGTATCTGTGACTGGTAAAATTTCTACAAATGAGATTTCATTGTAACATGCCTTACCTCATTAATGCCTGGGGTAATTGTAGGTGCAGCGATAAAAACAACAAAAGGAGCAAATTCTGCAGTTCTCAGGACCTTCAGGGCCTAAGAATATTTTTAGAAAAAGAAGCATAGCATGAAGTACAGACCAAGTGAAAGATACACCTATGATTCTAAATCCATTTGGAAATCAAGTTGCAAGCTTATACAGATTTCAATCTTGTAATGACCTAAAGCCTTATTCTGCTTGGTAAATTTTCCATGCTGAAAGCCAGAACCACATTTACTGTCATGGTTTCACTCTCCAAAGGCAAATGGCCCTCAACACACCTTAGAAGCCAGGTAGTCACACCAACCAACGGAGTTTTGACATACTGGAGAGCAAGGTGCTGAACAGTGATGTGTCCAGCTCACTACTGGTAGTGAGACGTGGTGAGATAAGCACTTGTGACAGGACAGCAGGCCCCTGATGCTGATTTTTTCCACTGCAACTCACTGGTGGGAAGGGCTGGCTGTGTCACCATTTAGTGGCCTGCTCTCCTGCACTTCAGATCTCCTTTGGTTGGTGTAGCAGTTTGGTTTCCAAATTAGTTTTCTAGGGGATGCACTGGTAAATATAGCCACAATGAAGAAGCTCCACTGTCATAACTATGTTTGACAATGCAGGATCTCAGCCTATGTTTTCCATTTATTTGTTTCTGACCAAATGGACTACAGAATGTAAAATAAAATCAATCACTTCAAACACAACTTTAGTTGGGCTTGATAGCCAGTCATTATTTTTGGCTGCTCTGGACCTAAATCCTCTTGCATAACCTAGGTGTGGAACAAATGGCTCTCTTAACATCAGACTTTGAGATATTCAAAAGGTAACAGAGAAACTGGGAGAAGGTGAAGGTCTAGTTTCTAGCCCATACAGCATGGAAGGAGATATTTTGCCTCTCTACGTTCTCTGTGACACCTAGAGAATCTGGGGAAGGGGTTCTTAGTGTCTGATGTGCTGTCATGGTTTAATAGGTAGTAGATGTGTGATTAAGTGCTGACCACACCGAGACTTGGCAAACCAAGTATCCCAACTGATATGATTACAAATTCTGGAAAAGCTACAAAGGAGAGAACCCACATACACAGCTGGTGTGCTGTATAGCAAGGGTGGGCAAAGTGCAGCCCATGGGAAGCATGTGGCCCCCCAGGGTTAACCCTCCCCCTAAATGCCTTCTGGGGAGTGTGGGGACATTTTTGCCATGTTTTGACCCAGAAAAGGCCTTTTTGAAAATCAGAAATAAACCAGGATGATTACTTCCTGTTTTGGAAAAGTACCTCTACTGGGTCTAAAATATTTTTGGTCTACAAGAGTGCTTCTCAGGCAATCTGATGTGGGGGAGTGGCAATTATATTTTTCCAATGTGTCAGGGATCAGTATTAAGTTTCTGTCCATTGGTTACAACAGTTCTTTCCTGGAAAGCAGCTAGAGACCAGCAGCTAGTGGCTCAAGGACTGACACCAATTCAGGTACCACCACTTTATGTAGCACTGCTTAAGCAGGGTTTGGCACCTGAATCAGTCTTATCTGTTTTACAGATAAATAGTTAACTTAATTTACTTTAGTGGGCACCTCTCTGTCAGACCAAACAGGATTATGTTGACTGTACACTCTAATTAGATCTCTCTGCAATTTCCTCTATAGGAAAATAAAGAATGCTGTTTGTTCTTTTCATCTAACTAGAATAGAAACACCTGTACATAATGCAATTCCTGCAATTTGTTTTTGTCCATTATTTCTTTGTGTTAAAAGGGAAGAAAATACCCCAAATTTGTCAAAGGGCAATGCATATTGACATATCTTGAGTGTCTTCCAGAAGTGCAAGGATCACCTCAACTTACAACATTTATTAGCACACAAGAATTTTTAATACCTCAAACAGCAAAGTGTAAGATCTCAAATGAACAAAGACTGCAGCTGAAGAGAATAAGAGATATCTCTCATATGTGTTTAGCTCTTTTGTTATCTTGGCATGAAATATGTTAATTTATATTATACAAAGTTATATACATTTAGCGTAAAAACAAATTTTAGGTGTCTGTACTAAGCAAGTACTTTAATTTTACATACCTGAGGCTCTACATCAAGTATTGCAATTAATCCCTGTTCATGGATTTTCCGTATTGTTTCCAGTTTTGTCCCATACATTGCATCTTCATGGCTACCATATTCCAAATATTCATTGTTGGAAATGTCCTGCATCATTTGGTCATGTGATACAAAGTAATAATTCTTTCCATTCTCTTCTTCTTTCTTTGGTGGTCTTGTTGTGTCTGTAATTGCAGGACAGAAACTTTTATAATGGATTTTTGTTTTGCATTCCACCCACAAAACAGAAATACACATTTGTTATTTATCTCTAAATCTGTTTATCTTTACAAAAATGATCAATAATTAATTCCAGAATTTGTACTTTGATTCTTAAATAACAGAAAAGCATAATGTTCTGAATACTGCAGAACTCTGGCCTTTTTGAAAAAAAAATTGTTCTGAAAAAGATTCTTCTGAAGAATTAAAGGGAAAAACCTGGCCTCTATTCTGTTGGGCAGACTGAGACTGTCTGGTTGTTTTGTGTGTGTGTGTGTGTCTATAAGTGGTAGCCTTCCAGCTATTCTTCCTAAATTTTCTGGTTATTTTCCTCTGTTGGGAGGACAGAACTGAAGATAGAACTAGTCTGCCATTTCAGAATTGATGGTAGATGGTATTCTGCTGTCAGTGGTGAGCTAAGATCCCAATGTCAGTTCAGTTTATATGGACTGGAGGTGGGAACCTCCAACTCAGGTAGCAACACGTTTTAGGGAAGGCCTGCATTTCTAGTATATAAAGGGTCACATTGAGAATACGGCTGACAAAGTGTGGAAATAACACAGTTGCAAAAAAGATGCATGGAATGGAGTGTGAGCAGCAGCTATATGGATGGAGCAAGTAATGACATTTTTGAGAATTCTCAGTGGAGAAAGGTATTGGCCGCATGATTCAATCTCTCAAACTATTTATTTACCTATTGTTAAATGACTAGTTTTGTGTAGTAATAAATTAGGCACTTTAGAAGAAACAGCTGATTATGTATTCTTTTACTTCAGAAGCTGTTACTTACGTGGAATAGGATATGCAAATCTGTCCGGATGTTTTGTGATTAGTGTATTTTTTATATGTCTTCTCCCAACACCATGTGCTCCTGCATGAAAAAGAAATGTAGTATCACCACATGAATTTTTAACATATTAATTTATTATTACAGAATAGAAGTTATATTCAAAATTACCTAGTAAGACTAGCGTTTTCCTTTTGAAGGCTGGTAATTTTACTACTTCTTCATATGTGACAAGATCTAATTGGTCAAACACTGTAACAGAAAACAAAAGCCAATATAAGAGAAAAAAAATTACACTGAATTGACCTTATTTTCCAAAATAAATGTTAAATTCTAGCCTTATGTATATTAGGTTGGAGCCAGATTTTGTTATACTCACTGATTTAAATTCACTGTGAGTAAAACTAGGGATGGCTAGCTTGTCTCTTTGCAAAGGGATATTATGGCACCTTTGATACAGAGAGAAATATGCGTCTGATCCATCTGACAAAGTAGGCAGTCCATGAAAGCTTATGCTACAATCTTCTTTCTTTCAGTTAGTCTCAAAAGTGCTACAATATTGCTTTTGCATACCAATCCAAACTAACATAGCTATGTCTTTGAATTTTAAATCTCATTGGTATGAACCAGTTTCCACATGGTATAACTAAAACTGGATCCAATCTATTTTATCTGTATCAAATACTCTGACTGATAATTTAATAAAGTATCTTTTTTTAAATATTTACTAAAATAAAATGATTTAGTTTATAAAGATTCTTTTTCAAAGTACATGCTTAAGAATATATGGCTGAGACCATGCAGTATTCACATTATATATAAAAAAATAATGCTTCTGGAAATGCTGGGATTCCTAAAACTGAGTAATAACATTTGTAGACGGTGACAGATGAATACAAACATGAGAATATCTACTTACATGAAGAGTAACGATTTAGACATTTGGATCAATACTATGAAAATACATTAAAAATATTTTTCTTTTTAGTAATTCATCCAGAAACATTTATCAGATTAATTGTAAGTAGAGTTCTCTTCACACAGAAGTGCTAATTTTATATTGACATGCTGTTTAAAATGCTGACAGTGAGTAAAGATCTGAACAAAAAGGATGACTTCATTGTACTCTATAAAGGAATCACCATAACTGGAATACTGAGTAAAATATGATCCTGGTAAATATTTTCTTAGCTGTCCTTGGCCTAATTCTAACGTTAGTACCAACTAAAATTATCTCATTGGACACAACTGCTGAATGGTAAGCCAAAACTTAGATAAATCCCACAGATTTGGTAGACCTACTCTAGTAACTAGATTAGGTCCTTATGTTTATATCTACTGTTATTTGAACTCATTGCTAATTGCCATGGTACAGCAATAGATATGTCTAATAAAATTGTGGTCCTTAATTGTGCACAATAATGACATTCTTCTGGTTTTATAATAAATGAAGTACAATGCAATTGTTAACTGAAAGACCCAGAGCACTTATAAGGGCATTTTAAATAGTCTAATTATGATGATGTAATAGTGAAGTAACAGTTCTTTAAACATTACATAACCTATTGTGCAGCCTGCATCATGCCTATGTGTGATCCAGCATATTTTCTGTAATGCTGGACATATTTTTGATACTGTACTACAGAACATTCTATACATTTTTATTTCCTAGAAAAGCAAAATTTACATCCAGGATGTCAGCAAATTTACTTTTTATAAAAACCAATAAATCATATAACCGCTTTGGTGAAGGTGTCATGAGAATGAAACGTGGGGTACACATACTGGTACATAAACTTTAATAATGTGAATGGCTACTATAGTAAAGAAAACATTTTGGTTTCAACCATATTTTCTGATAGATTCCTGAAATTTTGTGGTAGGATCTTAATATCTCCATCCCTAGATATTTCTTCAGAACTATTGCCAAACATTACTTAACAATTCAAGGAAAGTTCTAACTACATTGCATTTTACTAAGAACCTGCTTTTGTTGTACAAGTTTATTAAAATCAAGTATTTTTTCCTACATTAAACAAATATCCTGCCTAGCACAGCTATAAAACTCTAAAAGCTTTTTATTATGTAAAAATCAGGTTTTAGTACCCTGTTGCCCATGCTAGATTAAACCACAATAAAACCTGAAGTTCTATAGCAGTTTTCATACTCTTTCCCAAAATGCTAAACAAATGAAGCTTAATAAAACAGCCTCTTACAATAAAGTAAGCAGAATAAAAAAATTCTAGCAATCAAATAATTATGATCACTAATAATTTCATGCTTTCAGACATAAATGAAATAATGATTTTGTATACAAATTCAGAGAGCTACAAGGACAGACTTACAGACTGAACTTTTAAACACTTCTACATTTCTAGCTAATAAAGAAAAGGAGTTATTGAACGAAATCAGCAAGAAGCAAATAAAGAGGCATTGTCACTTGACAGGTTACTTACATGCACAGAGGCCATTGGGATAAAGACAGCATGAAAAATGTACAGGGGTCATTGAAATATGGCTCATAATATATTAGTAAAATAAAAAGTATATGCACAAAATAAACTTCATCATGCAATATTCTAAACACAAGGCAAATAAATCACGTTAAATGATAAGCAGGTTTTAATAAAAAATCGCTGCTGTTCTATAAATTGTTATTACTAGCATTAAAGGAAGCATATTTATGCCTCTGATATGGTGTTTAAAGAAGAACCAATAAAATATTTGACAAGAGTTCAAAAATATGTTTATATGTGTATATATAATGCAATATGTTTTTACAAATGTACATCATAGTTTAAAAATATAATGTAGAAATAATGTCCAGTATAAGTACAAATTGGCAGTATATTTGGTTGGATTCGATCTTCCCCCAAGACTCAGTCTTATGACTTGGATTTCTATAACAATTTGGGTACACATAAAATATGAGAGGACGTGGGAAATATTGGTAATCCATTCTCCACTGCAGATATTGTCAATAATAACAATAACAATAATAGTAGTAGTAGTAGTAATTTGGGTATAGCTCTTATTTTTCTTATGGAGTATGAGCTTCTTAGCTGGCTTTTATCTGGAATCATACACAGCAAGGATTTTAAGCAAACTGATTTTTAATAATGGAGCACTGCTTCCCTTTTCTTTTCTCAATGTGGGGAGTGAGTTACACACATGCGGAAAGATTGAGCACTAAAAGGAAGGGGTGGAACAATGGGGTAATCAGGGACTTAAAAGAAGTAGGGTTTAATATTAGCAGCCAGTCTGTACATGAAAGATGGCAACTGTTCAGTTAACAAACAAAAAACTCAATTAAAGCAATCTGACTGATAAAAGTGAGAAGATCTGACAAGATCAGTTGTGATACTAGACTACAAAGAACTCCAGATTTATTGCTGAGGTCCACTCTTGAGTACCTGCCATAAGAGTTCTTGCTATAAACCAGCCAGCTTCTAACTTGACAGAGGACCACTGGTTAGTAAAGAGGACCATTTAGCTGCTCTAAGCACAACAGCCAGGCAAGAAAATGACACAAGGATAAAGCATTTAGATTTTAACATATTTTCCTATGACCTCACTATTTTCTCTGTTTCAAACTTTAATGCTTATGTACTGTTATCTTCCAACTGACCAGCTTATCAATTCTTCATAAGTCCATGTGGTATGAATAAGCAATGCCAACTCCCAAACTGGAAATACTAGGATAAACTAACACATGATGGAAGTTCGATTAAAGCATTATTAAGTCTAACTGATTTCAGCGGGAAAGTCAAGTACATCCTTAAATATTTCCACTGAGATCAATGGCATTTAACACTATCCAACTATTACTATTTTTTTTAAAAAACCCCTAAATATATTAGTTTGGAATAATCCATTCAGAATGGGTTCAAACCTAACTGAAACCATGCTTATAGTAAATTGACTCAAACCAATGGGACTTCACTGAGATTGGTGGATCTTTCCTCGCTGATTTCACTGATCTATTTAAAGTATCACTCAGTCAGATTCAAGCCATTCTGTTTGGTTTCTTCAGAAGATTCTATGTAAGAACAAGCTTTTTAAATAGCAACATAAACCAATTCCCTAATTTTCTGCTATTAACTTGACAATTAGCAAACTTTAACAAATATTACAGTAGCCTATGGAATATGATGGTTTTCTGCATTAAGTAACTCATTCAACAAAGTAAAATGTAGCAAGAGCAGCAATTCTAAGGTATTCAAGTCCCCTCAGATTCAGTGAGACTTACTTCTGAATGAGCATGCAAAGGACTGGATTGTGAGGGTATTTTCACAAGTCTAAATGATCCTGGGCATGTGATAATCTGTATCCCACATTTTGTCCCTAAATAGCTCCATAAAGTGTTCTATAACAACACATCATTATGAATATAGTTACATTTTGTATTTTTTGTTTTTATTATTTCAGTTTAATGTTATGAACTATCGTGAGATCCCCTTCTGAGATGGAAGACTAGGACAAATTACTGCATGTCTTCCTCCTCCTCCTGCTGCTAAATATTGGGCGAGAATGGCAAGTTGATAAGATTTCATTCACAAAGAAACATTCAGATCCCAATGTTGAGTATTAGTAAAAAAGGAAATGAAAATAAAACTTCCACTGTAACAATGTGTTTATACAAAACTGTGATGTGATCACACTCTGAGTACTATGCATAGGCTATCATTACACTAAAAACAATACTGATAAGCTGAAAATAGCTAGGGAGAGAGCAAACCTAAATAATTAAAGGATGGAACAACTCTTTTATTAGGACGAATTACAACATTATTCTAGATTGGTAAATGACATTAAAGGGGAAGCAAGATAAAGCTATATACAATTATGTGTGATGTCTGTTGCTGTTGTTGTTGTTGTTGTTATGTGCTTTCAAGTCATTTCTGACTTAAGGCAACCTTAAGGTAAACCTGTCACAGGGTATTCTGGGAGCTGAGAGCATGTGATACTCCCAAGGTCATCCAATGGTTTTCCATGGCTGAGTGGAGAATCGAACCTTGGTCTCTAGGGTCACAGTCCAACACTCAAGCCACTATACCTTGCTGGCTCTCATGTGTGAGTTAGAGAAGGTGAATAATGCTCGAGTTTCACACATTAATTTCATAATGGTAGAACCAGGGGCATCCACTGAAGGTGCACAGTGGGAAAAGTAGTATGGAATTCACCACTGAAAAAAAAGTGATGGCCACCAACAAGGACGGATTTGAAATGGAGTCAGCCATATTATCTCCAGTACAAAAGGTAGCATGCCTGTGAATATCAGTTGCTAGGGAACGTTAGTAGGAGTGTGCTATTGTGCTAAGATCCTCCTTGTGTGCTTCCAGCAGAAATGTGGTTAACCACTGTGGGAACAGAATGTCTCACTAGATAAACCATCAACTTAGTCCAGTACAGCTTTTCTAACATATGAAAAACTGTACTGGACTAAGCCTATGTTAGAAAAGCTGTGTGTTAGCTTTTTGTTAATTATTATTTTTCAGAAGTATTCACCCCCTTCGATTT
Source organism: Iguana delicatissima (assembly GCA_948472985.1). Taxonomy (NCBI): domain Eukaryota; kingdom Metazoa; phylum Chordata; class Lepidosauria; order Squamata; family Iguanidae; genus Iguana; species Iguana delicatissima. The sequence continues at coordinate 193,359 of CAOKZL010001826.1, forward strand.
TTGTCATGTTACAACCTCAAACTGAAAAGGATTTAAGTGATACAAAATATTTTATTTTTATTTATTTATTTTTATATTTATTTTTTATTGTGACACAGAAGTTCAGTTAAAAACAAACCCCAAACTGGCACTTTTGGGTTGCAAAAGTATTCATTCCCTTTGCTGTGGCAAGCCTGAATGAGCTGTGGTGCAACCCACTGCTTCCAGCAGTCACATATGCAGTTGAATGGAGTCTGCATATCATCAATTTTAGTACCACATGATTCATTTATGGAAAGACCTAGAGTTTGTTAGAGAGCATATTTAAACAAAAAACATCATGAGGACCAACGACTTAGTAAAACAAGTCTGGGATAAAGTTGTGCAGAAGAAGCAATCAGGATTGGGTTATAAACATTTTCCAGAGAAGGGTAAACCTATTCTTACAAAATGGAAAGAACATAAGCCCAACCATGACTTTGCCTAGAGAAGAATGAACACAAAATGTCAATAACAGGAAGAAGGGCATTAGTCACAGAAGGAACTAACTGTGAAGGAGTTGCAGCAATGTGCCGGCAGAAATGGAAGAAGCCATCCATGTGATAACTATCATCCACCAGATGATCCACAAAATTGGGCTTTATGGAAGAGTGGCAAGAAGAAAATTACTTTTAAAACAAACCATATTAAAGCTTGTTTGCTGACAGCAGTGCATGTTGCTCTGAAAACACTGTCCCCATGGCCAGGCAGAGTGATGGCAATATTATGTTGTATGATTGCTTTTCTTCAGCAGGGACTAGATAATTAATCTGGATTAAGGGCAAGATAAATGCAACCAAATACAGGACAATTCTGGAGGAAATCTGTTTCAATTTCATGTTGTAACACAACATTAAATGTAGAAGTCAAAGGGTATATGTGTGAATACTTCTTTAAGACACTGTACATATTTGGGGCTAAACTAATGCACAGAGCATAATGTCAGCTGATTCCAAGCACTTGGTTGGTATAGTCTTGCTCCAGACTGGACAGTCAAAGCTTAAAGCATTTTTCTGTATAAAATATTTCTGGTTCTATTTGATTTTAATGAACTCTAATGCTTGCCAAGGTTTAGTAGCTGAACAAAAATTATAAGATAATTACAAAATAATTACAAACATTGTATTACATTGGATCTAGGGTTAAATTGTTTCTGGTGAATTCTCTTGCACAAAGTGGGGAGCTGCCCTAATGTCATTCTTGACAGACAGTGGATAGCAGTGGATAGGCAGACAAAGATCTCTTCATAATTGGCTGAAATGCTCAAGTTATTAAGGAACAAGGGACACAGGAAAGAAGAGCAGAAGAATAGACACTAGCAGAAGAGGAGATAGGAGAAGGAAACAGAAACCTGAGAAGAGGGTGGAACAAGGGGAACTGGGTAGGTCAGCTGCTTCTAAGGAAGGCAACATAGATTTGGGTGTGTTCATAGTAATGGCTAAAAGAACGAGGAAAGATGCATTTGATCAGGAGATGCAGAGTGATGACCACATACTGATGTGAAGAAGCAGGGCTGGTTCAAAGTTTGCAGGTGGAGACTTGGAAAACACACTGTAACTTGAGACAGACTCCCTCACTGAGTCTCCTCTTATTCTTTGCCTTTGCTGCCAGTTGCTTATGTACTAGTTAACTGGTGAATAAGCAGATGGCAGCGGTTACTGTTCCCAATCTATACTAATTTGCAACTTGCCACTATTTTGCTCATCCTTTTTGGTTTAGTGAGAAGATGACCAAATGGGGGCAGAAGCAGGAAAGCAAGATGTTTAACCATGTTCTCTCCCCTACCCTGTGAACAAGTCAGAAAAATGTCTGACATTTGGTAGTATCCCTTTAAATCAGGAGCTCACATCTACCTAATTTCTTGGAATTTCTACTCACAAGGTCATTACAGATTCCACATTACTTGGGGAAAGTGGAAGTTCAGAATTAGGCTAAAGCTGAAGACAAATTAAAAGCAGAGATATCAGAACATGCATTTCATGTCTGACAGTTTTCTGAAATATTTTATGCACATACAGCATTTTAAAAATTCTAGTGATACATACATTTTTTTGGGAATCAACATTTTGTCAGTTGTACTGATGCTGGAATGATACTATGTTCAACTGTACATCAGACACCAATGAACAAAAAGGGAAAACTCTCTAATGGAATCACATAAGCAAAAGGGAGGAGGGGAAGCATTTATGTTGCTACAGTGATACCTTAAATTCTAGAATGTACCGAGTACCAAACCCTGAAAAAAATTATAACATTCTTAAAAAAAAGTAGCACTATTTCTGTGGGCTTTGAGGATAAATGTTTATTATGTCCACTTTTGGAGAAAGGCTTGCAGATCTGGAGAGAGAATGAAACTTTCACATAGAGTATATCAAATTTCCTCAGCGCTTTGTATTGCTCTTGTCTTTTCCTCTCCACAAAAAGAACTGAATCCACATTATTCCACACTATAGTCTCTATAGTTAGGAACAAAAATCCACCAGGTTCTGCAAAGTTTCCTTTTCCAACTATACAAAAATATGAAAAAACATACAACAAACTGTATCTATTTTTTTTCTAGTTCCAGAATGGGGGTATTGTATAATTATGGACACCCTGCACACATAACAAATATGTTCCTAAGAATATGCCCGATGAGTACCAAATAAAACTTGACCTCTGTAATATTAGAGTATTGTGATAATTAATGTGCAACTTGAAGAGGGGCAGTGCCTGTAACCTAATTGTAACAGTTTGATCCAGCAACTTAAAACATAACATCTGAAATTCAAAAAACAAATGGTGGATTTAAAGTAAGCCTATTGTCAGTCCCACAATGATGGTATCAAGAGTGAATTCAAAGTCTCTTGAGGGACAGAAAGTTAAGACTCATTCAACTGCAACACCTTTCATAGTTATGGGGATAAGGTATAAAAGTCTAAAAATATTTTTGTGCAGAATCTTCAGTTCCCCTGCTACCCCAGAAAGATATAGATTGTGCTCCAGATAGATGAGCACTTTTTCTTACATTCAACTTATGATAGACTAATTTAGGTGCACACATTTTCTTTTACTCCTTTAGTTATTCTGAATACATGGGTTTTTTAGTTAAATGATTCCACTGAATGCCAGTGGTAAAATTAAAGATTTATCTGCATAATAATGAACAATGCAGCAATGTCAAAGAAGTCTGATAGTGCATTTCATTTTTCTCACCTGCATTGTGCTTTGCTAAGTATTTGTCTTTGTATTGCTTCTTTTTCTTTCCAAACCAAGTACAGCTTGCCTGCTGCTCCTGTTTAGTCTTCTCCATAGCAATACAAGCTACTCGCCTTGCAAGGGAAGAAGAAACAACTATCAGATTGTTACTAAATATTATCTCTTTAAGGAATGTTTTTATGACCATAATTACTATTATCATCTAAACATTTTTTGTGTCATTCATTTGTGGAAGACAGATTAAATTTTGGTTTTGGAGGTTCAGATGGGAATTTTAGATGGCTTTTAAAACACCAATTCTTTGTTTACTCCAACAGCAAGCACCTGGGAAGTCAAATGAGTGTAAACGCAAACTGTGAACTGCGCCTAAATTATACAACTTCTGTAATTTAATCATGAAAGAAAACACTGAGTCCGTGCCAGTACCTGTACCTGTATGGATGCTGAGCAAAGAAATTGGCCCAATTTGTTCCAGATGGTTATTCAAATTTAACATCAGTCAAGGAAGGGACTTCTGATTCATTCCAAGACATTTCTCCTTTTTGTAAATAACCAAGGCAGACCATATCAATATTTTGATTTGGAACCAGGGAAGGACTGACGACTTCTGTTACTGTTCTAGCTGTAAAGTAATGGGTGCTGTCACAGCCATTGAGATAACTTAATTTATTATGGCCCCAGGTTTAAAATTACACAAACCACTTCTGCTGCTGCAGTTAAGCAGGTATGATCCTAGAAACTGCATAGATGAAACATTAAGAATCATACATAAGACACTTTCAGGGATCCAGTACATAAAAATGAGCAGGCAAGCTGGGACACATTCCAGATTTTGTGCTTTGTACTAGACTGGTTTCATGTAATCCACCCTGAGGCATTATTGGACTTGTGGTCAGACAACAACCTAACTAATAATAATTAGATTTTATTTTATTACCCATCTCTCCTCAAATCTCGAGGCGGGGTACAACAAAGGTTAAAATACAATTAAAACCAACATGCCAATTAAAAACACATTATAATTAAAATACAGTAAACCATAAAACCAGCAAGACAAATGTGTCATAATTGAAATCATAACTAAAATACAGCATAATTAAAAAATAGACTGGGTACGCTTGCCAGAAGAGATGTCTTTAGCAGTTTTTTAAAATTCAGACAGCATATTTTGCTGACCATTGCCAGTTTTGTTTTAGGTAGTTTAAGTAAATGACATCCAGAGGACCTGAGTGTACGGGACAGATTGTATGGGAGGAAGCTATCCTGTAGGAAACGTGGACCCAAACCATGTAGGGCTTTAAAGGTAATAACCAACACTTTGTACTTTCCCTGTTAGTCACAGTTATGGCATTCTACAAGGTTATTGGACCAGGTTGTTTCTTATCCAGAGGCCAGAAGATTTCACTGGCTTCCAGAATTCTCTGGGGGACTTACTCATGGATGCTGATGATTACAGTGTGCATAACTGCCTTACAGATAAAAATAGAGATTGGCAGAGGGTACTGATACTACGGCAGCCAAAGTTGTTTCACTCATATTTATAAAGTCTTACTCTTTGGTATACCAAATTGCTGAGAACCTTAAAGTGGCAAGAAAGGCAACTGAAGTGCAGAAAGTGTACATTTCAGGCTAAACTAAATGAAATACAACACGGGATTCACCGGAAGGCTATTCCATAGGGGGAAAAAAGGCAGTGAAACGAATATAATACCATGTGGTCTTCTGCATGGTTAAATGGCAACTGTCCCCCACTGTAGACCACCCAAAGGGACCATCTGCAGTGCCATGGATTTACTTTACAAGTCATCTTGATAGTGGGAAGATCTCTTGCATAGAAACTTGAGTTAGTTGTGATTATTGTGACAACATCCAAGCAGAGATACTGCGAGTACCTTCTTGTCACATTTACTTAGATCACTTTTGGTTTGGCTGAGGTTGTGATGTCAACAGAATGACTGTTTTGTTGCACTGAATGGGAACACTGGATAGTTTATTAATGCATTATCAAATGAGAGGGTGATGCTGTTTCAGAAGGCAGAAATAATTAGGCCCCTCTACATTTGGGGCACAAGAATGTAAGCATTAAAGCTCCTACCTAATGTCTAATATAACTTTTATTTGAATTATGGTGAGAAAGGTGTTTGCCAGATTACTGGACTACCCAGGGAACCTGGTAGACAACTTGGGAGTCAGTTTTGTGGCAGTGCCTGGCCTCTTTATTGTTGGACTGCTGACAGAGAGTTTTTGATATGGAAATTGTCCACCAAAGTTGTACGGTGCACTGCTACTACCACTACTTACCTGTCTCATGGGTAACTGCAAGGTATATATTATCACAGAGAGTAAGCAAAGGGTGTGTATGTGCAAGTGTGAGAATAACTTTGTGTTTCCAGAGCTAGAATAGATGGTCAATCTAATACCCTAAATCAAACTCTCCTTTTCAAACAGGAAGGAAGAAATGTTTTAAAATTGTAGATGTATTTCTATACAATAAAAGACACATCGATTTTTTTAACAGAATGCCAAACAACATACCATTCCTGAAGCTCAGGAGAAGGAATGAGGCCTGCAGTTCCATTTTTTGAATTCTCCAGTTTACCCTGCCACCAATTGTGATCATCTTTGCTAATTATCTGGATAATATCACCAACTCTAAATCTGATGCCAGCTTCTTTGCAGGGAATGAGGTCGTCCTTTGCTGGATCATATTCAAATTGTGCTCTTACATATATCTATAAAACAGGATTTTGTGACATATACTGCAATGTCAATATGGTATGAACCGGTAGATGAAGAGCTGTTCTGTAACGCAGTTACCACATATTTACATCACACTTAGGAAGATACTAGGCATTAGAAGTAAAAATGAAGGGGAAAAATCTCCAAATGCTGGAAACAGTTGCACAGAATAATAATTTTGATTATGCTTTTTAATATGAGCATTAAAATGTTCTATAATATGCTATCTGTTGCGGTTCCCCTCCCCATTATGCTTTGGGGTGGGGGCAACTTATTTGCTTGCATTATAAGATTATTTCTCATTAGTCAAAACATGTAACAAAAATCTGTATTCTATTTGTCTGCTAATGGCAATTATGCTCCCTAACTAATGAAAACTGTGTAATTCAGGAGTTGCTGAATAATGATGTACATAGTACAGCATTGCCATATGATGAACACTCCTGAAAAATTATTTATAAATCATTTCTGGTACTCCAAATATTTATTGATGGAATTAATACCTGTTAACTTAAAATGGCTCTTGCAGCTGGCATATTATTACAGTAAACACCTTAAAGACTTAGAATACTTTGCACAGATTTTTTTTTTAAGCCACAACTGCTTGTATGTGGTAATGGATATGCCCCTGAATTGATCCTTCTTATTTTAAATTTCTGGATACAAGGAACATTTATTATCATCATCTGGCTAAGAGAAATACTGTTACAGGACAGATACGTCACTTGTGTGGGTTATCTGTGCACTTGAAACATACCTCCCCCAGTGCTCTTCCTTTACAATCACACGTAATTACTAATGATTCCTGTGACTTTCTGTCTTTTCCTACAGCTTCTAATATGACATTATGCTGCAATATCTAAATTCCTTTTTCAGTTTTACATCTACAAGAAATCTGCACATCTGAATAAATTTCAAGGTTTTAAAAGGAATATTAAAGTATGATCAAAGATATCCAATGGAGTGCAAGTGGAAGGCAAATTCATATAATGAATTCTCTCCTTTCTTTCTTCAATTTTGCAGCCCTCCAAATGTTTCCCCAGAAGAACTACTGAAGATTGTGGATTGTTTCTTTAATAATAGTGGGGAATAGTCAAGCAGTAGGAAGCTTGAAGTAACATTCTTTTGTCTGTTTTTCCTGCCCATGGATATTTCATAAGAAACAACCTGCAATGGTCTCCAGATCCCAACAAACTCTCTGTCAAGTTTTTTGTTTTGTTGTGTGTGTGGGGGTTATAGAGGATAGGAAGGGAAGGGAAAGAGTAATGTAACCTGTCTTCTGACTTCTGTCTTCTGGACATCATGTGTCATCACAATGACTAAGTTTGACAACTGTTTATGCACATCATTATTTTTTTTAGAAGTTCTAAAAATTGATGATAAGAGTACTTTCAGTGTAGTCTCTTGGATAGGAAGTTGAGCATGAACCTCTGAACAATGGTTCAAAACTACCTGCCAGTGCAAACTAAGGGTTTTGGTCATTTTCTTCGTGAAATCTCAGTTGTTCATCCATAAAATGGGTGGGAAGATAGAATGAGAGAGACACCTCTCAAGCTTATTAAAACCTATTGCAAATGGATAGCTACCACAGACATTATATTCATGTCTGCAACATGGGGAAGGAGATTTGTCAAGCGCAGGCACTGTCACAATGCAGCATAAATTAATTATTTTAACATTTTTGGGAAAAAAGTGTATTGCTGTATTACAGCAGCAGGCTGAATAAGTGCTGAGAATACTAAGTTACACTGTGACATGATCCTCATCACTCATCATCTGTGTCTCTGTGTGCGAATGCACTTCCAAGTTGCCTAATAACTTATGGTGAACCCATGAATTTCACAGGGTTTTCTTGGGCAAGGAATATTCAGAGGTGGTTTTGACAGTTGCTTCCTTTGAAATATAGCCTACGGCACCCGATATTCATTGGTGGTCTCCCATTCAAGTACTAAGCAGGGATGACCCAGCTTAGCTTTAAAGATTAGACAGGATCTGGTACCTCAACTTCTAAGTCATAATTTTTAGACAGGAAGAAAAGACTGCTTGCACCTCTAGAAGACAATATGAAAGAAACCATAGGCTGAGAAGATCTGGAAGTGTATATGCCACCATGTTATATTTTGCATTAACTGCTCGGTTTGCAAACTTGGAAGTCTACTGTGCCCAGAAGGCAGATGTTCAGTTCAGTAAGAATGACCTGCAAGAATCTGAGTAGAAGAGGCATTGCATAATGTAGGTCAGATGTGTCCTTCCACTGTCTTTGAAATGGCATGGCAAACAAGTCATATAAAGTCTTGTGGGCAATGAGTGCATTTCTGTTTGATTATGATTACAGAGACACTTGGATGTAACTACTGTAACTTCAGAATGACAGTACAGCCAACCTATTTCCTGGGTAGAAGATGGTAACATTTTCAGTTTAAAAGGTGTAAACAGTTATGAATTCAGCACCTTCAAATAATTAAGTTGTCTGAACAGTCCATCTAGATCTTGCAAGGCAGTAACAGTAAAGATGCGACAATCATTTTTCCAAAGTTTAGTTCTCTGTCAAGTCACTAAGACAGTGGCAGATTTCACTGCTGGGCTCTAATTATAACTTCTCCAGTTTTAAAGATATGTCCAAGCTACATAATTTCAGTTCAAGGAGAAGAAAGATCTGAGCTTGAAAATACAACATTAGAAAGGAAGTTCACTATCCTACTCCCTTTGTTAAATGTGACAAACTACAACACTATTTGTTGCACTGATAAATATATCATGCAGGTCCAAGAGTTGTATTTAAGCAGACTCTTCATCTGAAACTCATCAGAATTTTTCTGAGAAGGAAATGAAAAGTTTTCTTATTTTTCAGAATTTTAAACTTTGACTGGACAACAGGTCTACAGCAGTTTGTTGTAAGTAATTATCTCATCTTTTTATTAAGATGTATTCCAATAAGGGATTACGTTAATAGGTGAATGCCTAATTCATTATCTACCATTCAAATAGGATGATTCAGGTAACAATGAGCTGAATCTGTCTCAACAAAGACAAGACGGTTAGTGATAACTACTTGCACAGAGCCAATGATAAAATTATAGTGGATTCACGTAGCTGGTATTTCATATTTTTATAAAATACACATATTTAAGATTAATAAAATATGGTGTAGCCTGGGATAAAAAAAATGTAGGAAAGGTTGGAGCTGCGCACTGTTTGCTATGTGTGTTTCAAATGGCCATGTGAATAATTACAATGAAGGCACCCTGGATAGCATTTATACATTTTAAATGGTACGCTTGTTGCAATTAAAATTCATGCAACAAATCTTTAATATTTGCCGTCTGAACCAAGCTTTTTTCACAAACAAATTTTACAGTGGATTAGTTTGCATGCAATACTAATCAGTATCTACAAGCAGGAATAATTCTGAGAAAAGCTTTTCTCAACTCTCCCCCTACCTTCCTTTAAGTCTGAGAAAAGCACATTTACATTAGATTTACTTTCAAAGACTCATGTCTTGTAGCTATGTACAAACCAATACTTATGATATTAAAAAAATTCTGTCCAGCTGTCAGTTCATTCTATTGCCACCAGACACACATGGGAAGCCCACAAGCACCTGAGTGCAATAGCATCCTCTTGCTCATACCTAGCAGTAAGTCAGAAGTCCTTGAATATGAATGTAAATACCATCAAAGTCCTGCTCTCAAGAGAAGAAGGGGGTGTATTTTGTTCCTGCTGGATTCTGGTTGTGCACGATCATTTAGTGTTAAGTGCAAACTTAACTAAGGAAAATGTGTAAATATACTGCATTTCTATCTTGTGAAAACTGTACCAGATGTCTGTATGATGTATTTTTGGTCTGCTACTCAAATATGCTTCCTCTGGAAGTGGATTTTAACATCAATCTGTTAGTGTTAACCCAGGCACAACAGACCCATTAAATCAATGCAATTTATACGTAGATTAACTCACAATCTATTAACTGAGTGAATGGGTTTGCATTATGTAGGATTCCACAGGATCCTGGCCACTGTCAGCTAAAGTAGCTTTAAAAATTGTATCCAGTAATAAGAAATTTACCTGATGTGACTTTTGAAACAGTTCACTAAATTTCTTGTATTATATTTAAAAAAATATAAACAAAAATATGTGCTAATACTTAGAATGTATTCAAACAGTTTTTCTGTGGACAGTATACAGAAAATTATTACAAGGTGTCACAGACTAACACTACTATATTACCTATCATTTTTTGTAGTGCATCATTTCTTTATTTTATTATGCACCTAAGAGATTTTAAATTTTCAGTGTTTTGACTGACACTACAATCCTTTCATACTAGATCCTTCATAATAAATCACATTGAAATAAGATGTTGTGGTTGATACTTCTTTTTGGCGAGAGCCTTGCCTTTTGGAAGGATTCTAGAGTATGACAACCTGCAGGTGAAGAGGATGGGCTGAAAACCACTTTATGTACAGAGATCATCACATGCAGAGTTTAGAACACCAGCTATTATTTTAAAATGGTAAATCTGCTCTACTGCAGCAATTTTTAAAGTGAATATCTAGGCAGAAACTGCAGTATGAAACAGCTACAAACTTATTTTGCTTGATTCAAACATGTATGCATACACACACACAACCCGAAAGCAGTATCTGAAGTCTGCAAAGGGAAGACAGGCAGTAGGATGAGCTCCCCTCGCTGCAAATCAGCTTCTTTACTTATGCAGAGGAAGAGATATGGGTATATATCTTTTCCAATGTTTGTACTTCTGTACCTTGTAGAAGGAGTAATTTTGAGCAGGAAAATGTCCAGAGAGGAAAAGCAGCACCTCTCTCAAGTTCCCCACTCAAGAATGCAACCTCTAAAGCCTGTTCCTGGTTTTTTAAGTTAGGAAAATACATACATCTATGTGTCATGTGGATGTTCAGTGAATAACTTATGATAATAGAACTCAGTTATTTTCTGATCCTGTTTCAAGGGTTATGCTTTTCTTCCCAGCACAATTCAGCAACTGGGAAATGGGAGTGAAGAGACTATAGGTGATACACTTTCTGCATGCATTAAGGCAAACATACTCATACTGTATCAGTATGAGACAAGAAGCTCTTAAGTGTTGGTAATTCATAAAGATTATATTGAGGATAATAAGAAGCAACTATGAAATGAAATGTGACAAGAATGCTGATGTCAACATGCTACATGCTACTGAATACAGCTACTATTAGTAACAAAACAGATTACAACCACAATTCGTATCACAAGGAAATGATACTATGATGAATCAGCCACGGAAGAAAGAGAAAAACAGAAAGTACTTTTAGAATTAGGGTCACCACAAAATGGAACATGTAAGGAGAAAATCCTACAAAGTAACTATGTTAGAAAAGCTTCCATGGAGAATAGCTATTCACCTGTCGTCCTTTTGGTTGTGTTGTTGATGGCAAGTCCTGCAGAATAAAGCCAATCCAGGAAAAGAAATTTTCATTTTAATTTGAAAGCAGACAATAGTACTATAGCAAAAAGCTAATTTGCAAGTATTAACAACAAATACATTTTTGGAAATGATAATTTAATAGGAAAAATGTCAAACCCAGGCAATTTAGAAGCAAGCTGAAGAAAGCTGATAAAGTTTAAGCAGACAGAAAATGTGTTTTTATAAAAAAAAATTCATCATCTTCAACACAAAAGCACCTGTAAGCAAAGGACCATCTTTTTGTCTTAACATTCTAATTGTTTTCCCAATAAACAGGTATTTTAATAAATGTTATTACAATTTGAAAGTTAGTGTGTCTAAGTTATATGGTTTTGTAACTATTTTATAAGTTGTTTTAATGAAAGGTTCTAAACCAATGTTTCAAGTTAATTACAGCTGCAATATTTCAACGGCTTACAGAAGAGACGATATTTAAGTTACTAGAAACTTTACAGAAACGACTACCATTTGTTAGCTTAAAGTATGATGACATAAAATACAAAAAAATATTCCTGAAGGAAGATTTCTTTACAGGTGCTTTCTAACGTTTTACTATGTATGTTAAGTGAAAGAGAAAGAGGGAGAGAAAGAAATGATAAACAACAGCAGTGTCATTGGTTATGTTTACAAGTACCTTTCTGCCTGAACATATGGCTAAAAAGGAAGTACTTTGTGTTAAAGATGTGATGTTAATAGCTTGGCTTATAAATGCAGTTTAAAGCCAGTTTCTTTTGCTTTTCATAACCAGGCAAGGCTCATATTTCACAAAATATGTGCACATACCACAACAGCAGAGGACACACCAATTCCTTAACTCAGATAGCGGAAACCAATACTGCAATCTAGAGAGTTTTAAAAATAAAAAAATGTCCAGGTCTCAAAAACCCTGAATACCTGCTATGCAAATATTTCGCTTGAAACCACCATTCCAAAGTTTAACACGGAAAATAGTCTTTTTCCTTAGTTTTGAGCAAATCAGGAAGAGGATAATGATAAGTCTATTTCAGGGATGAGTGAATTTTTACATTACGGTTGAATGCAACTCATTAAAGGGATTTTAATGAGAAGATTATGTTGCTAAATAAACCATTGAATGAAAGAAAATGGGGAATTAGACTTCTAAGTATTCTTGATTTTATCAGCAGAATACAATTTTCCACTGAACACGTCATAACAGGAATGGTAGATGAGCACCACAAAATTTGAATACTCTCTGTCTTGAACTGGAGGTCTTACCGAAACAGAATTGTTAATGCTGCTATGGCCATTAGCTGGGGACTGTCTGGATGTAGAGGGGGAATCTCTCTGAAATAAGACACAAGGTTCATTATCACACAACACTACTACAGAACACAGATATATTTAAATCAACAGGTATATTCACATGTTTATAACCAATTTGCCTCTTCATCTCCAAGATGTTTCATATTTAAAAAAAGCATAATATTACTAAATTAATGCCTAGTGTCTCATAATTTGCAAAGAATGTGGTATTTCTTCCTTAAAAATACCTTGGTAAGGTCTCTTTTTCTCTTAATATATGGAAACATTTTATTCTAATGTTTTTTCCCCAATATTTTCCCAGGAACACTTCTCACAAAACATTACCTAGTATCTTAGGACAGGCGCATGGAACAGGAAGTGAAAAGCATTTTTTGGCCAATATCTGTTTCGAAGACACCCTGGTATAGTCATTCTGATATGTATACTATGGGGATATCATTCCATTTATTGATCTGTTCACCTATAATAATATGTGAATTTATGATGCTTTTTCAGAGATGGCAAAGGGGAAACAGTAAGAACCCCCCTCAAAGAGTTTCCTTTTTTTAAAAAAAATCAAATAATATCTGCTTAAAACTTTTCTGAAGACATTGTTTTATCCTTCTGATGAATCATACTGCATGTCTTCATAATACAAAGGTCAATTTCATTCATAGCTTCTGCATAATAAAATTACTTATATTAGAGGAGAAAATACATTAAGACAAAAACACAGGATACTGATATTCTAGTAACGTTCAAAGTCAGATTTAAATTTACAAAGGACAATTAGGTTTTAACTTCTGTATATAGTTACTAAACATGGCAATAGCATCTTGTGTTACAGAACATTGCACACCATGGATTTCCTAGACACTACAGGTCAATTTATATGTTTGTACTTGTATTCTGCATAGAATACTAATATATTTCTACAATCTGGGACACCATATTCTGGGGAGCATCCTTCCTTATAGGAGCTCACCAATCTATCTGAAACAAGACTGGTACTATTGAGAGCCTGTATTCAAAAAACAGAGGAAAAAAATGAGAAGATGCAACAGGGTCTTCACAGCTGTGGCTTCCAACTGGAATATTCTTTGCCTTAAGAAATATCCTTAATCCACTTTATAGGGGACCGGTGTAGGGCAGTGGTTTGACTGCTGGACTATCACCGTGGAGATCAGGGTTCAAGTCCCTGCTCAGCGATGGAAACCTACTGGATGACCTCTCTCAACCTCAAAGGAAAACAAAAGCAAACCCGCTTTGAGCAAATCTTGCTATCACAGCATCGCCATAAATCAGAAATGACTTGCAGGCGCATAACACCAACCAAGTAACATTTCTGACTTAGTATCTGAAAACTTCATAATATTTCTCCTAAAGGTTGTCACTATACATGCAGGAGCTGCCTTATTTAAGTTTGCCCAGGACTTCCTAGCAACAGCAATATCTTTGGGTTGTTTCTATGGGTTCTCAGCCTGGACATTCTCTAGATCCAGCATTTGCAATAATAGGTGATCTAGATAGGTGGTTCTTAATCTGGGGTCCATGGAGCCCTCACAGGGGTCTGCACAAGATTGCCATTCATCTTAGAAAATAGGGAAAATCCAATATTTGAGGGATTAAAAAAATATTCCAGCCCACTGTGGCCAGTTGATGTAGCATGTCCCAGATTCCTCAGAGGTGGTAGTGATGGTGGTGCTGGCAGATGTCTCATCCTGTGCTGGAAGCTTTGAGTGCTACTGCACAGGTGTGCCAGAGAGCCCAGCAGGTGGAAAGGTAAGATGAGAGGCCAGAAGATGAGGGAAGACTCTCAGCTCAGGGCATGTGTGGTGAATGTGGCAATGCTGCTTGAGCCCAGGGCAAGGCAGTGCAGTTGAGCTTTGCTTCCACGCAGCCAAGAGAACAGGAGTCCTTTTACTCTTGTGGCTGCAAGTTGCACGGGTCTCAGTGCTCCTTTGGGGGACAGTATGAAATAAATACTTCAAAAGAAGCACCTACCCTCTCTACTCTCATGGTGCTCCTTCAGAAGGAAATGGCATTTCTTTCATGCTTTCCACAAAGCAGCACCAAGACTCTTGCTTTCCAGGCACTGCTCTGGAGGAAAGGGCAAGAGAAATTATTCTTTAGGCTTGCCACTCAGTCATAATTTTCCTTTTAAGAAATTCCAGTTTATTCTACTCTCCTGGCACTTGAAGGATCTCAGCATGCTACTCTACGGACCATTAACATGCCTTTCGCTTGCACTGTCTACTGGAAAAATAAGGGGTAAGGGTGAGCAACTGAGGAGCACTTTTAAACAAATATTTAAATTTTTAAGTAAATATTTGAATATTTAAACCTACATTTAAATATTTAACTCCTGAGTTAAGTCTCCAACAACAAATTTTATTTACAGGGTGACCCCAAGTAAAGAAAAGGTTAAGAACCACTGGTCTAGAAGTCTACAAATAATAGAAGTAACTCTATTATCCTAGTGAATTTCTCACTGGCACTGTTTTCCCTCTTCTACAGAGGTAGAAAGGCAAACAAGAGAGAGATAGTTCATAGGTCCCATGGATCTCTGGTGGATTCTCTTACTGACACGGCTAACACTCTTGCTGGAGCCCCGCTGACAAGGATAAAGCAGTTGCTACTATTACATTCTCTCTTGTGCTATAGAACCAGCAAACTTCCTGATTTATCAGAGATTTATGGACAATAAAAGGAACAGAACAAGGTAGTGGAATTATCAGAGCAACTACTACAGTTGGACAGAAGTAGGAGCATATTATCATTCCTACTCTGAGGTGGTGACAGTAGGAACATATTTCCACTTTTCTGCCTCTACTGAATCATGAGGTAGTCGTATGGCAGAGTTGTGAGTGGTGAAGAATTTATTATAATTGTATTGACAGAAGTATATTTCAAAGTCTGCCAAGGATGTTGAAGATAATCTCAGGTGATTCAAATGAAGTTTCTTCATTCATCTAGTTCCAGAAAAAGAATCCAGAACACTGTCTAATCTAGTTTTATGGGAGCAGTTTCACTTCTTGTGGTTTGAGGACATGATCAAGATCTTGAAGAACTTGTGTATCTGGCCCTCGTTCACCCTGGCTCCCTTGAAGTAAGCAGCTGTGAGACTACTTCAGAAAGCCTCACTGGATATGCAAGATTTTAATAACCTTCATCTAGCTGCAATATCCCTATTTTGAAGAAAGTAGACATTGTTGAGGGTCTTGGTTTCAAGCAATTTTGAATGAAATGGATTATTAGACCCATTTCAATACAGAGCCATTTGACATGCAAATACAGAAACATCATGATGGATGGCTTCTCTTGGGAGAAAAACAAGGAGTGTTGCTTTGTTGATTTTTCCTGAACTTTCAGTCCAAGGTTGCGGTTTGAATGTGCTCTTTGATTAAAAGGAATTTCTTTATAGCGTGCCCAAATCTAGAACTTCCCATCCCAAGAAAAACAACTGGCTGTTAATTGTTGCTTTTTCTTGCATGCCAAAAAACCAAACCAAACCAAAACAAAACAAATGCCCAGGCGTGTTAGATATACATTTTGTCTTTTCTGTTTGCTGGCTGAATAGTTTCATGCCTATACCTTTGTACTGTTATCATTAAAATACAAGCCAGATTTTACAAAGACTACGTCAGTGGTACATAAGCTCTGGAGGTTATACCAGGCTGTGAAGATTTTGAGTACTACAGTTTCTCATCTAAGGAACAGCTTAGCTAAACATGGAGAGGCTTCTCACTAGAAAGATGGTCACCAAGTGATGGAGTAGTGACAGGAACAATGCATGGAGCAGCTGTAATCTGCATATAGTAAATACCCACATCAAAGATATTACAGATTTTCAATGTAAATTGAGCTTGATTTTTACTAATGATTTTATGCACACTATTTTGGGATCCCTTGTGCATGAAGACTGATTTTCATAGCTTAAAATAAATTAAAATTTGGGAATACTGGGAAGCCCAAAAGCTTCTATTCTGTGACTACAATATACATCTATCTAACCCACATCTTCAAGTTAATACAAACTCTTAGGATCAATTAATCCTAATGCCTTCCATTTTTGTTAAGGAAAAAAACAGCAGATAATCTCACCATACTAAGCAATCTAAAGACACTGAAAGTAGGTCCTTGCCAGGCTCTTTTGTATTAAAAAAAAAAGGCAAAACTTTTTATTTTATCAATTAATATATGGAATACCTGAAACGTCACTTTATATAATATGCACTTATCTCAGCATTAAGAATGTCTTCACCATTCCTGTTCTGCTTGCCTCGAAAACTGAGGTGAGGCAATAACCACAATGGAGAAGGAAGTTTTGGTAATGGCACCCTTGCTTATCAAATAGTCTTCCTAGAGAGTATTGTCTGGAACCACCTCTGTGGTTTTTTATGTTCCAGGTGGAGAACTTTTTATTCATTCATGCCTTTAAAATTGTTTACATGCCACAGTCCAGGCCTTTTAGGTTAAATCTATGTTACCACTGTTTTAGTTTCAACCAATGTGGTGGCTGTATAAATATAGTAAATGAATAAATTATTCAATTGGGTAAAGAAGTTGTAGAATCTCTTCAATACAATTGCAATGTGTGTTTCTCCACGTTTTGGAATTTATAGTGGACAAGGAAGATATTTGTGATAAGGGGCAAAGTAAAGTTAGGCAACAAAACTGTAAAGTACGCCCTTTCCTTGTGGCTTATCAATATTGTCTCTTCCAAAAGGTATTTTTCATCTAAAAATATAACACTGGGACTCTGTTATATACATTTGTTAGTAACTTGTTTTATGACCACTGCTTAACAACAACAACAACAACAACAACCCCCCTTGTTTTTGCACCTTTGATCTTTAGGTGTACAATCCTCTCTCCACATTCGCAGGTGTGAGATTCACAAATTTGATTATATATGAAGCACGTACTTGCCCCCCCCTCCATTTTCCTCCTTCCATTCCCTTGCATTCCTCACCCGAGGCTTGTGTTTAAAATAGACTTCTTTTCCTTTTGCGTGAGTAACCCCCCCACCGCTGGAGGTGTGTCCTTTCTGTCATGTGGCTGTACATTCTGCTGTGTAATCAACTGCTAATTGGTCAGGTGCTCTCTTTGCTCCTACCCCTCCTTTCTCGTGATGGCTGCTGGAAGTATCTAGAATGCCAGAATTCTGCTCTTTTCTATCTGAGGGGAAGTACTGGTAAACCTTTCACCTTGTCTTTTTTCTCCCTCCAGGAATACCAGGGCCAGAGGCAAAGGAATGGAGGGGGCAAGCTCAGGAGCGTATTTGTGTTTTTTCCACTTTTGGAAGGGCTTTGTGCCCCAAACTCTCACAAATGTGGCAAGGCTACTGTATTTGCTAAATCATTAGATAGCTACATGGATTTGCTGGACAGATATTCTAGAACACATGCAAAAAAACACAATCAACCTAATAAACATGCTTGTTGGTTCATGAGAAAGATGACAACATGCACTGTGTGCGTCTGTCTTGTTAAGAGAGAAAGAGCAGCATTACAAGTACTTCATTCTGAAAGTATAGTGGATTTCTTGATTTCAGATGGCTTGACTTTCAGATGGCAAGATACTGTTAAATTCATATGAACTTGATATTTAAACTTCATTTGCTCTGCTTCTGTACTGCTGTTTAAGATAAATGGTTCTGTGAACTCTTGTGTAACTCTGAAGAGTAAACAAGGAAGAACAGTCACATTTTAAAACAAAGACTATTCATGGAAGACTAGAGTTGAGTGCCCCCACACTTTAAACTGCATCTCCAAAACTGTTGCAGCAGAATGCAGAACTATAAGAATCCCCACCCCAGCTTTGCTAATTATTAAAGCATAGTTCTGAAGCTTTATGATATTTTAACACAAAAATAACTCTCACAATCAACAGAGGAAAACTGGACATGGTATACATCACTGATTGGACCCAGTAGGGAAGGTCCTTCCTGCTTCTGGGCAGCGATGTCAAGTGCCCGCTGAATTTCAGTTGGGAATCAGAACCTCCCAGAAGTGCTGTCTGAGAGTGTCTTCCATTTGGGAAGAAGGAGAAGCTTAGTCATTTAAAGCATCACCTAGTGCTTTGACAAGGACCCAATAATTTTAGGGTGGTTGTGAGTAAGCACATTACCAGATGTCCTTGCCTGATTTAAGCACATCACATTGATGTCGTGAGAGCATTTCCTCACCACAACAAAGTTCATTCTCCATCTCATTTAGTGACATGAGATTGAGCTGAGTTTTTTTATTTACATACTTATGCATTATTTATTATTTCTCAGCCCACCATGATTCCCAAGACAACGTACAGTGGGTAAAAACTTTTAAAACATTAAATACACAACATGACTAAAACAATTAAAAACAGGGACAATTAACAAACAGTTAAAAACAGACAAAACAGACACCCATAATAGTTTGTCCAGGGCCAATGGAGTAGTTGCTCTGCCTGATTTTGTTTTTTAATTCAGTCAATTGCTTGTTCCTGTTTCATCCAAACTACAAATGCCAGTTACTGATACTAACTCTGATTAGTTTGGGCATGCTAACCTTAGAAAACATGAAACTGGCCTCTTTTAAAAGCAACTATGGTCAACGCTAACACAGCTTATCAACCTGGAAGCCACCAGTAACTGAAAAAGGGAAATGAAAGCTTCCTAATTTCTCTTTTCAGCTGGTTGGGAAGAGAGGAGAAGGGAACCAACCTCTTGAGACAGCAGGTTTTACATCTTATCAAATGGAACTCCTCCCTCCTGCAGCTCTCTTCTGCCCTGAAAACTTTCAGAATGTGCTCTAGAGGGCCAGGAAACTCACTAGAACAGATTGTAGCACTCAAAAAAGATGCAATGGGGAGAGGGGACTGAAAAGACTGACACTAGGATTAGCATCATGTTAAATTTAGGCTGCTGTATTTTGTATTTCATTAATATGTCCTTTGTTGCTGTAAGATCACTGACTATTATTAACCTCTGTAATTATCCAGTTTCTCAGTAAGGTGCTTTAATTAAAGTCTATGACACACCACACTTCCTGTGCCTTTATGCATCTCTTATATACATATACTTCATGATTTTAAATTTTATTGATTTTGCTTGGATCAAAAAATATTTTAACTTGGAGAATAAACTATATATAAACACATCCACACTTGGACATCCTTGTTAGTAGCATAAATGTTGGTGCATTTGCCAATCACAGAGAGAGTAATATCTATTATCTAGTATCAAGTATCAGTATCAAGTATCTAGCAAATCCTGACTATGGATTATGTTTGAATATGTAACTTTAAATAAGTGTGCGTGCGTGCGCATAATGAAGTGCACAATGTGAAATCTCCGTCATAAGAGTGGCCTGCTTTCAAGTGGAGAGCAAGGGAGTCTTACTTTTATAAGGGTGGGAGGGAAATAGCCCGGAATGTATTTGCACATTTGTTTTTGGAAGCTATATTTACTACTAATGCTATTAATAAAATCTATTTGATTCCCTTTGTTCCACACTTCTGATTAACTTGCTTAATGCTCACTCAGAAATCCACTAACTATCCTTATAATTTTACTAAAGATTCCATATTCTCTTTACTTTCAATGCATTTGTAATTAATCTGTTCTCAGCAATTTCATCTAAGTCAGGATTGGGTAAAGTAAAGCCCAGGTGATGCATGTAGCCCTCAGCATTGTTTTTATTACTCTCGTTCCCTATACATTCTCTGTACCACCCTTTTTCTGCCTCCCTTCAAAGGGGTGAACTGCCTCTCCTGGAAGCCTTTAACATATAAATTAACCAATCATTTTTTTCTAAACCAGAAGCGGACTTTTGGCAATTTCCAATTTTTAAAACATTTAAGAATTTTTAAAGCATTTTTGGTAGCCTGTGGGCCCCTAGATTGCTGGGGAAGAAAATATCCCGTGATTTACCTGAGCTGCCCACCCCAATCTAAGCCCACTCAACTGAACAAAAGTTAAGTAAATTAAAAGTAAGGTTTTTCTTACATATACCTCATATGACCATATGAAACTGAGAAGCAGCCTCTAGAAGCCAACAGAACAAGCATGCATGTGCCTTGAGAACAATTTCAAATGTTCTGTTATACATAATGAAATCTATTTTCTATGTATCTATGGCATTTTCATTCCCTTGCAACAAGTCTGCCACATAAAGTTGATATACACATCACTACAGTCTGGCTAAACACTGTGAATTCCTTTCCTCTGTGCATTCTGCCTCATTGTCAGATTGTTACCTTTTGTTCTTTTGCTTCCAGAAATAAGCATGTAACTTGCGTTTATAAAAATGAAATATGTGCACTACTTTTCCGTGTTAAGAGAATTTCAAGACAGTCACTAGCTTTGGGCAACATATTTCATATATTATGATTCAATCATCCAGCCAATAGATTAAATCATGCACCTTATAGAAGATGAGTACAAGATCAGAAATTATACTGTTGTCTTTGAGAAACGTTATCCAATGCTCGTTTACAAGGCACATTAAATGGCAACCATTGCTTGCTTCAAACTAGGAAAAGACGCAGGGAATCAGCAAACCCAAGGGGAAAGGGAAGAATAAATATGTAGCATTCTCTAGACTCATGCACACAATGCCAAATGATTGATGTTAGTGAAAAATATTCTAAAATCTTGCTTGCCAAATCAAATCTTTATAAGATCAAATTTCTGTACTATATTTCAGCCATTAATAGATGTTATTTATCTTACAACAACCAGGAGACAACAATGTATTAGTCACAAAAACTCTTACACAAGAGCTAGACTTCTTGCTCTGCAGAGCCACAGTGTATCAGGGATTGCATTACAGGAGGGATCCCTAATATTTCTGAGCTGGTGGGCACATACGAAATTGAGAAAAAAATGTTGTGGGTGCTCTCACAATGTGACTATGTTGCCACTGACAAAACACCATTTCCCAGAAGGCAAACTGGTAGGACTGAAGAAACTTGCCCAAGAACCAAAAAACAAGGCAGAGCTCCAAAAATACGTTCTTTTTTAGACAGCTTTTTTCTCATATATACGCATTTCATAAAAGGCAAACTGATGAGATCCATAAAAAGAATTATGGGAATACAGAGTGGGGGCAGGACTCCAAGTTCCAAATCACAGATTTTCTTCCATGAAGCAGAATAAAAGACTGATTTCACAAAACTACATGTCCATGTCCATGCACGCTCTTTCCTATAAGCCAGTGGTTCTCAACCTGTGGGTCTCCAGATGTTTTTGGACTTCAGCTCCCAGAAGCCCCAGCCACTATGGTCAATGCTCAGGGCTTCTGGGAGCTGAAGTCCAAAAACATCTGGGGACCCACAGGTTGAGACCCACTGCTATAAGAAAAACATGTAAGAACAAAATGCAAGAATAACACCTCAACTTTCTCCCTGCCACCCATTTAACCCCATGGACACTCCTCATCAACCCAAACTAACTTTTTTTTTCTTGGATGGCTGAAAAAGGAAACATCATTTTACCAGCCACTTCCATATGAGGTCCAAGAGGGCATGACTGGAAATAAAGATAATGAAGGACACCACAGCATAGTTTTGTAGCATACCAGCTTAAAACTCTGGTTTTAATTTTTTTATGATGTAAAAAATCAGGATGAGCTTGGTGACCACTAAGTAAGTTGCCTATGGATACAGAGCTGTTTCATGAACAGTCTTTTGGGGATTCCAGGATTCCACTTTAAAAAAATGTTAATAAAGACAATAGAATCTGCAGACTCTAGCAGACAATAAAAAAATGTTGAGAATGAGCTGGTGTCTCACAGAACAGCTTGGATCTGGGGTTGCCTTTTTTACGCAATGCTTTGCTGCTAAGTTAGAAAAAGCTTTTCCTTACATAAGAGACTTTCTGTTTACAGAATAATACGTTTGGTTCAAGACCAATGCATACGTTTCTTTTATAAAATTCAAACCTCAAACTTCAACAACGGCACACATTCCAATTTTTTTTAAAAATGAAAGAAATTGGATGTTGTTTTTCAACTAGTATGTAAATAAACAGTATTGGAGAGATATGGAAGTTGAGCTCTTCACAGATAATAAATGAAAACTGAGATTTTAATGAGGAACCAAGCTGAAAACAGATTAGTGAAAGTCAAATTGAATGAAGATAAATTTAACTCATTAGAGATGAATAGTTTCTCTCATGTGCTAAAACAAAACAAAACACCCCCTCAGATTTATATTGTATTAATCCAAACAAATATAAAGTTTCATTTACTTTTGTTGAAATACACAAATGAAGAAAAACATCTGAGAAAAAAAAAATTAATATGAAAAATTCTTACTATTCAAAGTCTGATTACTTAAATCCAAGACCATCCTGATGATTTTAGAAACATTAAAATAACTATTCAATCACGTTTAATTTGCACAATGCATTTAGTTAAAAGAAATTATGCTGTAATCACAAGAGTTTTTAAAAAATTATCTTATGCTAAGGACTGGTTCTAGAGCTTGAGTTTATTTGACTGTGACTTGAAATGCAGCTGTATCCTGAACTGAAGAATGTAGTGTAAATTCTGTAAAAATGACAATGTCTTGAAAAGCAGTGTCTGTCACTGTTGATCCTGTTGCTTCACTGTTGACCCTGGCATATATTCCTTTCTATCAGCAAGCAGATTTCCAGTCAAAGATGCACATTCAACACCACTCTGACTTAACTCGGCTTATAAAATGGATTACAAAAGAAGATAAGACATGTTTCCTGCACATGGATGCCGCCATAAGAATTTCATTTGAAAGTAACTATCTTCTAGAGCACTCTTTGGTCCTCTAGAGTTGGTCTTATCCTTCGTCCTCCAGTCTTTTTTTGGAGACGGGATTTGGCTTACAGGTTCCTTGAAGCTCCCCAAGGGCTTTCTGCAGCCCTCTGGCATCTCCAAGACCCCCCCCCCCGAGCCTACCCTACAATAAATAAATAAATGAATGAATGAATGAATGAATAATACAATTTTACTTTTTAGCCCCCCAAGGCAAAACTACTTCTCCTGAAGCAGCACTCATCCCCTCTGTAGCCTCAACCTCTGAAATGTTCATCCAAACCTGAAGACGACCCCCCCCACAAAACTGGAAATGCAAAATGGATATTCTTTCTGGTTTTATTTTCAGTCACTAGGTGGTGCAGCCTAATTCTGGGGGTGTCAGGAGGACTGAATCCTGGATCTGCCTCAATGGGCTATCCATGCTCTTAATTTATAGGACTTCAACTCCCAGAAGCTTCAGCCAGCATGGCAAATGGTCTAGACCAGTGGTTCTCAACCTGTGGGTCCCCAGATGTTCGTGGACTTCAGCTCCCAGAAGGCCCGGCCACTACGGTCAATGCTCAGGGCTTCTGGGAGCTGAAGTTCACAAACATCTGGGGACCCACAGGTTGAGAACCACTGGTCTAGACACTATACTGGGATATATGGAAGGCTGAGGCCCTTTCCACACGTGGATGTTAACATGGACCAAGGTGTCCTGGCAGGGAGGTTGTCCGCACCTTGGATCGGACTAGGTGCGGACTATTTAACTTAGTTCCACACTTTAGTCCAATGCAGATCTAAAGACCTCGCACTGCTCCAGTTCACCCTGGAGCCCTGTGGAAGGGCTCCAGGGAAAGTCTGTGTTACTTCAGACCCAAGAAGAACTGGTAAGTAACGCCATGGAGTGATTCACTCGCCTTGTGCAGAAAGGGTCAGAGAAGTGATAGTCTGGAGTCTTCATGGATTATCAGGGCTTTTCCACAAAATACATGTTTCCTTTTTATGTATAATCTGCTTGTCAACATACCTGTTTGAGACAGCATTCTATATTTTGCAAGGACTCAGCAGTATTTTATACATGGGAAAAATTGAGTACTTTCTCTAAGTGACACATTGACCGGTCTTGTGTTGTTAAATGGGGATCATGGCTGTGAAAATGTCATAGGCCTAAATCCAATTGTTAATCCCAACTAGAACAAACCTGTCAAATCAAAGGAGTTTATGTAAGGGCCTAAGTTTGGCTCAACCATAGCTGAGACTAACAATAGGTGTTAGTCTGCTAGTTAATATAGTTCATAATGTTTCTGGTGACAGTAATACAACTTCTCTGTCTCCATGATGCTTTGCAAGTGCAGGTATGGGTGTGAGTGCATGCATATAAGCAAATAAGTACGTTTTTGCAAACTCTGTTGCACAACTACTCCTGTACAACAGTGTACACTTAGCCAGTTTTCTCAATGGAAAAAGAATAGCATATTTAGTACATGCCAGAAGGCTAACCTCTCATGAGAACTGGTTATTCTGCCATTGACACATTTATAGGAATATTGCATAATGGCTTTTTGCAAGTATTAAAATAAACCAATTATATTTCAAAATGAAAGAACTGCCACTTTAAAAATAAAATGTTTTTATAGTTTATGAATTTGCACAACAGCAATCTATGTCCAGGACCCACACAGGAGGAAGAACTGATACATTTGAGCATGCAATATTTTAAAGTATGACATCACTTACATAGTATTTCTCCCAGTTTGTTTGCTAAGTAGGAAAAACATCCTTTCTTAAAATGAATTTAATCATGAAAATCTATCAATACATATTTATAGAAGTAAAGAATCTTCTCTTAACCTTAAAGAATCCAAAACAAGCAATTTTAACATTTTACATAGGAGGCATGAATTAACAGAAACATTTCTAGTTAATGAAGTTTTACTGTCCCCTGGGTAAAGAAGTATGAAATTGTTTTAAACTGACACATTTCAGAAATGTAGATAATAGAACTAGTAAAATGTATGTGTATGGGGCGAACCCAATCTAATACTTTCTATGGTTGGTTGCCATAATATTAAGATATTCCTAATACTTACCTTATTTATCCTGTATTTAAAAACCCATTGTGACAACTTCCTTACTTTGGGAGTTACAAAGAGTTGAATTATATTCCTACTTACAGCATCCTTTGTATCTTCACACATGCTGAATTTTCATTAACTTCCCTGCTCAGTTTTCTGACCTCTTACTTCTATGGGTTTTGACCTAGATGACAATTTCCTGTTTCTGAAATACTCCATTCTATCTAAGTCTCATGAAAATTATGTCAAAAATTCAAAGCAAACTATTTTGAATTCCTACTTTCTACAGCAAAAACAAGCAGTAGGCCACATAACTCACTGGTCTAAGTCCAACTGCAAGTCCCAGCTAGAAGAAACCAACTGAATCATTGCGACAAATTGAGTTCCCACTGATTTAATGCATCTGCTTTAATTGTGATCAGCAGTTGGATTTAGCCCATTGTGTCTAGCATGGAACACTATTAAATATCTGTATTCAAGATTTTTAAAGATTTGCATAAAACTTCTCACTGACAATCTACTGTAGAAAATGAGATCAATATCTAAGGCCCACTTACTATGGAATTCAACTAAGGTACTCTTCAACCTTCCATGAAAATTTAGAATGAACTATAAGTATAGAAACTGTGCAGAAACTATCTTTGATTTTGGAACTGGAAGCAGCCATGCAGTCGTTACCAATCTGCAAATAACCAATAATAGTCTCTATATTCCTGACAAGTAAAATTCTTCATCCTCCTGCTTGTCGTCTATCCCCTTACAAGATATTTGATTTTCCTTGCTGCTGGTAGGATCCTTCTGTTTCATAAACTGAAAACTTTCACCAGAAAAAAACTTTGTAAATCCATAGGTAACACTGAATCCCCACTCTATCCATCTGTCCCTGAGCAATCGTAGTCTCTTAGCCTGCTACTCCACTGAATAAAATTAAAGCAGTATAGCCTTGCTTACCTGTGATAAAACCATACTGTTTGCTTCATTGCCATTATAAACAGGAAATTTTCTGCTTTTCTTTAACAGTAAATACTGGAGACAAAAACTTGTTCTAAAGTGTTAAGCAAACTGCATTATCCATACTTCTGCAGCATCAGGATAATGCAAAGAATCACACTAACTGATCATTGCCTTCCTCTTTTGATATTTTGCAGGGCATTTTGAGTATCTCTTTTGAACATTTTTTGTGAGGGGGAAAAAGTAGAAAATAGATTTTTCATTATACTTACAGTAGATGCATTTTTTCAAGTATCTTGGATACTTTTGACTACTGATTACACTTCACTACAAACTGTACATACCATATATCCCGATGACATATTTGTCTTTATTTTTTTTTCCTGTTTAGCTATTTCACCTTCTTTTCATTAATCTGGTCTTTTGGTCAAGTTTACACCTTTTATATTAATGAACAGCCATGTTTTTATTTTTATTACTTATCCTGCAACATACTTGATTAGCCCTTCCCCATTTTTTTGTAGAACCATTTAATGATTAACCTTCTCCATGAAGACAGTTCATATCTGACCATTATTGGTTCCCAAGTGGTAGCATTTACTACTTAAAAACTTGTCTTTACTGTCCATTTTTTTAAAAAATCCTGGTAGTATAACATGTGTCTTGTTTCAGTATCACCTTTTGCTACGCATACTGTTTGCTCTTCTATGTAAGGATTTAGCTATTTGAGAAATCACTGTTAAGAATTTTCATTTAGCTTTTTCAACTTGCCTACCTTCACATTCAGTTTTCTACTCACGCTCTTTTCTGTTTTTCTTTATACATTCTACAAGGCCCTGTTCACAATATATGTTATTAAAGGGTATTTAATGAATTGATGTAATGAATATGAAAAGAAGGGCAACACAGTAGGTGGGTAGAGCTACTCCTCTGTTCCGTTATCTTTGTTGTAAAATTGGTGTGCGTGATCTAATAGCACAGGCAGAAACAATTTCCCAGAAAGCAGTAACATTCAGCCATCAGCAGGCAGTTAGTTATAGAACTGAAAGGAAAACGCATCATACATATAACTTCATTACCTCACATGAAGAAGACTGAGTGCGATAACTTGGCACAATCTTGAAGGTGATACTACCTCGCATTTCTCTCTGGAGAAATGAAAACATTTGTTCGTTAATTAAAACACAGCACATAAAACCATCTAATATGCAACAAAACACAGCACATAAAACCATCTAATATGCAACAACAAAATCAGGATGTCTAAGAGCTTAGGTAATTCTTCAAAAGTCAACACATCACATGTAACATTTTGTACCAGCAAGATATATCTTTGGAGTTTCAACCCCTTTTGTTCTGTAATTTACTGGGTTACTTCAGAGATACTTACCCGTTTATAAATTCACATGTTAAACAAAGAGAAAATAATTTAAATAAGTTATTAAATATACTATTACGTTAAAGACAAGAAAATTGGACTGGCTAATAAAGTGGCAGTTTGTAACCTAAATTATAGGTTTTATGTAACTATTATTAGAAAAAATCTCAATACTCTATGTAATTTTTTTTCCCATAACCTAAACACATGTCATAGTCCACCTGACAAAATCCATTACTCTTTTAAAAACCAGGGTGAGAAAAGAGTCAAAGAATGGGATTATTTTATGAACAACAAATGTGAGCATAGAGGAGAAAGATAAGGCTGATGAAAACTTACAAAAACAAAAGCTGCTTAACAGAAAGCTCTGAAAATAACTTCCTTCCTATACTTAGTATATTATTTAGATTATGTTTCTAAGTAGTTTATCTGAAGCTGCTACTCCTGCTCTAAATTGAAGTGTTAGTCAAACCTACACAGAGTAAGCTGAACATGTATCTGACCACCTTGGAGAACATTTGTTTCTAGTGGTGGCTGATGACCAGCCAGGAAATTGTGAGAACTTTGACCTATCAGTTAGAAGCAGTATGCTGGTAGTTGCTCTTCACTCACTTGTTTGCACTAGGAGCAGCTAAACAAACACGAACTTTTGTTCTATGGTTTATTGTATCATCTGAACCCAGGTGTTTTCTCCTCTCATGTTTGTTTGTCCTTGGTTTGTTTGCTTGTGTTTAGACATCATGATAAAGAAATCATGGAGCAGTTCATCTTCAGGTGCTCCTGTTACAAGCAGGAATGGTCAAGTAGGCACTCATCCAGTCAGGTTGCTGCAGTTCCCTGGCTTGTTGTGTTATCTGAAGGCACCCCCTAATTTTTTTAGAAACTATGTTGCTAAATACTTTTCAAGCCTAATCTCACAAATTGAGGAGGCCATAGAATGCTCACGTATTCACCAGAATTCCAGAGAGGCCAGAATCCTAGAATTCACAAGGAAGCATGCCTGTGCAAGTTGCCTGATTGCTCTGCCTGAGTCCTCCTCCAGAAGGAACCCAGCAGAAGGAAAACATCTAATTTGGTTGCACTCAAAATTTAAAGCTAGTTTGTTAGAACACAAAAGGCAATATGTCAATTTAAATGTAACACTAAGCTTTTTCTTCCTAGTGAATTGTTGGTTATTGAAGATCTTCTGCTGGTGGGATGAGCCAAATAGCACCAATCAAGATTCTCTGGAATTCTGTATCATTATTTTGGGTGAATGCGGACATGGTTGATGCAAAATGGAACAGATCAAAATGACTGATCAGGCTGTTAAGCACATTACTTTTCAGGAGCAGAGAAAAAGGAGTTATTTGTAAAATCTAACACACAAGAGTGTCATTATCAGTATCCTTAAACTGAGTAGTGAGGTTTGGGATAGTGGAATCCATATTATGATCCCTCCTTTATCACTTTATTCAGACACAAAAGTCAAAAAAGACAGAGGAGACTAAGAACTTTTCTGAACTGCGTAACTATTGCGCTATGATTTTACTACCACGGTTCTGTTCTATGGGGGAATTGCAGTTTAGGGAGGGATATTTAGAATTCTCAGCCAGAGAGCTCCAGTACCTCCCAAGACTACAAACCTCAGGATTCCACAGAAAGCAGACATTGCAGTTAAAGTGTAATCATAGAGCAATAGTTGCATAATGTGGAAAGCCACTACAAATCATAATGTGCTCTGAGCTCTAATGCAAAACAAAAATAAATGGAAAAAAATGCCCCCCCATACTCTCTAATAACGCCGGAAGTGGTCCACAGCTCACTCTGTTAGACTGTTAACCGTATCAGCAAACAGAAAGTAGGCAAAGCAAATGTTCATTTCTGTATTAAAAATTAGATATAGGGCTTTTCCACACTACACTGTTATAGTACTATTATTCTACTTTCAACATCCTGTGGAATTGTGGGCTTTGTAGTTTATTGAGATCCAAGAGCTCTCTGGCTGGGAATTCTAAATACCCCTCCATAAACTGCAAACCCCAGGATTCCATAGGATGTTGAAAGCACTATAACAGTGCAGTGTGGAAAGGTCCATAGTCAGTGAATAATCTTTTGAATACTTACAAGCATTTTTTGCAGCTGTTCCACTGTTTGATTTGCTACACTAATTCCATTTATTTCCCGAATTTCATCCCCCACATGAAGTGTGCCTACAAAAACCACAGAACAAGATTGTTTTAAGGAAAGGTCAAATCTCAAAGAACAAAGATTGGGAATGCAAAGATGCTGTAAAAACTGGTGCAACGCTGCCTGTCATTATCACTGTTGTCATTATCAGTACTTTATTTCCACAGTTTAAATACCTACACGATGCTCAAGAGGTTTATGTGTATTACTTTAGAGATTCTACTGCAGTATAAAAACTTATTTTCAAATTCTTGGATTCTATAGTTCGCCCTCCATATTTGCGGGTTTGATGTTTGTGAATTTGATTATTTGTGAGTGCACGTGCTTCCCCCCATTCTCCTCTTATTCCCATTCATTTTACACCAGCACAAAGAACTCACACCAGGGCAAAACAGAAGGGAATGTGAGGTGGGGGAAAGTTTAGGTGAGCCTTCTTTTCCTCCTCTGGAGCTTCCTCCCCACCTTGCCATGCAAAATGGAAGGGAAAACAGGGTGGGGAAAGGAAGGCTTGCTCAAGCTTTCCCCCACCCCACTTTCCCTTCCGTTTGCATGGGCCTTCCTTTCCCCCCTCCAGGGACAACTGTACTTCTGTTTAAACTTTATCATTACCAAACATAGGAAGGTATGTTTTTTGGCAGAACAAGATGACAACTCATTTTAACACAATTGCTCGTGATATATATCTTTAGACTCCTGTGATTCTCTCCCATTTTTAATCACTGCGCTATGGCACAAAGGTATACACCATTCAAATACGCATCAGGAAGTACCCCCTCCCCAGTTTTATAAATCATAGACATAGTTTTTATTACTTGGGTTTGGAATAATACCTTGTCCACCTGTGGGAAGTAGATCCTGAATAAACAAGTAGACATATACATTCTCTTACTCATACATAAGCTTTCTGTGTGCCTGAGCAATAAATGTAGAAACAGAAGAGGAGAAGAGGGAACATGTATAAGACATGAAATATGCTTTCCCCCACTCATGCTTCAATAGCATGGAAGTAGAATCTGGCCTAAAGCTGAGTTAGTCCATATCTTAATCTGGCTGTATTCGGTTTCAGAAAACATTTGCTTTGAAGATACAAACAATCACGTAGTGAGGGGGGCATGGAGGTGGTTTGCCCCTGGTGGCAATATTTTTGGGGCATCCCAGCTCGTAGCCACG
This sequence comes from Iguana delicatissima, assembly GCA_948472985.1. Lineage (NCBI taxonomy): Eukaryota > Metazoa > Chordata > Lepidosauria > Squamata > Iguanidae > Iguana > Iguana delicatissima. The sequence continues at coordinate 224,544 of CAOKZL010001826.1, forward strand.
CCCACACGCTGCAGCCACACCTCTACGCACCATGGCCATGCCCCTCTCTCGCCCCCTCCACATGTTCTGCCACTGGATACAAAATAGAACAGTGAGGCAACTATTCTCACAAGAAGAATTACAATTAAACCCTGGACAGCCCATCCACGCTGCAAATCTACTCACTCTTAGTGACACAGTTGAGGGAAAAGAAGAGTAGCCAGGCAAACCCTCCATTATGCTTGGGCCGCAGCAGCTGGTGAGAGCCCTCCCTCCTAATTCCAACTCTCTGGCCACAGAGGGAGAGGAACAGCAGCTAGGCGTATCTCCATCATGCCTGGACACCAGTGGCTGCCACTCCCTCCAGATTCCAACTGCCACTGCTCTGGTCTCAGAGGGAGAAGAACAGCACCCAGATAAACCTCTACTATGCCAGTAACTACTGGACAATTTCACCCTCCCCACCACCCCCTTTTCTTTGCATGTGATATCTTACTTATATTCTAAGACTGAAGGCCAGGACTGTCAAAATAATTATTTGTAAGTCACTCTGAGAGAGCTACTGGTTATGGGGTGTGTTTGTTAAATTCCTTACACACACACACACACACACACTGCTATTTGCTTGCTATCAGTCTGCACACCTTAAGCTTTGCAGCCAGTCACAATGTTTCCTACTGAAGGGCTTCTATTTGGTAAGGTGTGAGAACAGGACTCTCTAAATCAGAGAGGCATGGACAACAGCCACTGAACAATTCTCTGTACTTTATACTCTGTACTTTACACTCAAATGAGTATACAAGGCCATCAAGCCCAAACGACAACTGAAATAGAGTTGTGTTAATTTATAGTTGTGTCAATATTACCTTGCCTGTGAATCATTCCTCCATGCATAATTCTTGCTACAATGCAGTGGTTCAGCTCATTCATTTTTAAAGTGATTCCCTAGTAAAAGAAACAATAACAATAACAATAATAATAAAAAACAGTAATCAACAGAATTGTTTAGGTACTTCTGCCAAGTTCAGATAGTTAATAATCTTTCCTTGGAAAATATACCTCTGGAAAACACCCATGCGGTAGAAAGATGGCCCAGCATGTCTGAGGCTCCAGCTTCTGTTTCCTAACCACAGCTTGCATGAGCATTTTGGTACTTTTCCACCCATTACGCTTGCTAAAATTACAGCCAAGCAGCAGAAATATGATTTGTTAGGAAATCAACCAGGGACATGGCAGCTTAGACACTGCTTTCATGCAGGTGAATCCTCAATGCAATTTACCACTGTTCTTTTTTCTTTTTTAAGAACCAAAAACCTCTGATCTGACCAGAAAAAGTAGCCAATGCTACTAAAACATTTGAGAAAGTGAAAAGTTTACATCACAGGACGAAAATTATTCTGTACACTTTTGTCTGTAAACAGCTTTTATGCTTCTACAGGTTTGCTAATACCTCCTAATACATCATCTCTCACATGAGAATGCTGCTATTTTTATGATATGGAGACTGTGAGTTGGAAAACTGAGTTCATTGTTAATATTCATGGTAAAACTAAGATAAACAATTGGTTCAAATTAAGACTGAATGTCTGTTTCTAAAGTTAGGAAAATGTTACATACAGTGTTCTAACTTACTAAGTATACCTATACAATATTTAAGAATTTTTACTTTTCAAATACTATTGAAATAAAATAAATAAAACATGACAAATAACAATGGTCTCAGGCTAGGTACTATGTGGTCTGGTAATGATATGATGTGTCTCGTACATCTTTACAAATGGAACTAACAGCAGTTGTCTACTCACCATTGGTTCATCTGTGTTCTTTTGGAACTGAACCAATCGCACTCGTGTTACATTCTCCATGTCCATGTCACCGTTGGCGCTCTCTGGAGAATCTCCATTTAAATATGGAGACGTGGGAGGCGGTGTAACTCTTAACGCTTCATCACTGTAAACTTCATGTGCCACTACATCATGTGTTTGAAGTAAGGCCTGTAAGAAGTTACAGTTGTCACATACTATAATCTCTTGGGTCTTTTTCTACAAAAAATTAACTTACCCTAAAGACATAATAATGCTGTCTTAGAATTATACAGTATCTTCTTTGTCAGATTTTAAAAACAAAGCCACTTTTAGTTTTTCTGTACTATGTACGCACTTAGTCATTTTTGTTTGTACATTACTGATATTTTACACACACATGCACAAAAGCAGCATTATATTATTTAGAACAGCTGAGGAAATGTTTTTAACCAGGAAATAAGGAATAAAAGATTGTATTCAAGAGCAGACTATGCTAACTCCAGCATTTCTCAACGTCATTTGGTAATGAGCCATCTGGCAATGCCTGATCAATGCTGGCAATGGCTGCAGCTTTGACCTGTGGGATTCCTTTTACTCCTCAGCTGGGCATGTATGCAAGTGAGCCAGAGATCCCACATTATACCCACAAGTTATAGTTTTTGGGGGTGTGAGCAACTTTAAACCTATAAAAATACAAGGGAACAAAGATGAAAAATCTTTTTGTTGTGTGAACAAAGAAAATCTTCTTACTTCAGAGCTGAAATCTATCTGTCTGTCTGTCTGTCTGTCTGTCTGTCTAATGTTAGTAGATTTAACCTGCCTTCCCGGGAAACATTTATATCTCCCGGGAAGATAAGTTGAAGAAGACATCTTTTTTTCCATCCTTAAAATTGGATTTTCCCTCTTGACAAAGAAGAAAGGGGCAATCCACTGGCAACACTACCCATCACTTGAGTATGAGCAAAATGGTGAATAACAGACAAAACTTTTTTAAAAAAAGTAACAGTTATTCTTCTTCTCTATAAGAAAATTGATGAAACATTGAAACACTGAAAATATTAGCCATTTTATCCATGACTAAACAGCAGGTTTACTGAAGTGATTAAAATAATATCCCCCAAAATACCACTCTTATAAGTTGAGGTACATTTCCATTCCCAACAAAATAGCATAATGCAACTAAGCAAGAAACACTTTATAATCAACTGATTTAAGGATTCTCCTATTTTTGGCTGTTTTCTTCTGAATTTCCATGAACATGTTAACATATGAAAAAAAGAGATATACTATGACACCATTCACCTTTTGTGCTTGTGGTGCTCACAAGTGTAAAAACTCTCTGAATGAAATACACAGGCCATCTTTAAATGGAAATTGCATATGTCAAAACCTCTTCTGGTTAAAACAGAAATGCGTTAGAAACACAGGAAATACAAACAATACTGCAGTGTTTCTGTTTGTAATACAATGGATATTTAAGGAAGATTAAGGCTGTTTGGTAGCTTTAAATTAAATTCACTGCTAGATCGGAAAATTATAGAATCGTATGGATGGAAGGTAGCACAAGGGCCATCTAACTCAACCCCCTGCCACACAGGAGTACACTATTAAAGCCTTACTGAAAAATGTCCATTCTACCTCTGTTTAAAGATGCCTGAAAGCGAGTCTATCACTATCAAGGGCAGTTCACCCTGTTCTTTCACATCTCTTACAGCAAAGAAGATCTTCTTATTTTTTGATGGAATCTCATTTCTTTTAATCTGAATCCACTGATTCTTGTTATAGTCTCCGGAACATCAGAAAACAAGCTTGCTCCATCTTCTATATAACACACCTTCAAATAATTAATGATGGTTATCATGTCATTTCTCAGTTTTCTCTTGTGCAGGCTAAAGATATCAAGCTTCTTATGCTGTTCCTTATAAGGCTTGCTTCCAATCCATTCATCATCTTGATCACCTTTCTCTGAAGATGTCCAAGCTTGTTAATATCCTTCCCGAACTATGGTGCCGATACAAATACAGTATTTCAGGTGAGGTCTGACCAAAGCAGAATAGAGTGGCACTAATACTCTCTTAATGTGGAGTTCATCTGGCTCTGGAGACGTGAATTCATTTAGAGTACCTAGGCATTCTTTCATTACTTCTTTATCTGTTCTGGCATACAATGCTCTAAGTGCATGATTCTTTCTATTTTCACCATTTAGAGCACTGTTTTCCTTCTGAGAGAAGATTGGGCTAAAAATGGTATTAAACAGTTTGGTCCCTGTTAGCATTTCTGCTCTATGCTGTGGCCCTACAGTTTCCTTGTTCGTCCTCTTGCTCTGAACATTTCCGAAAAAAGTCTTTTTATTATTTTTAACGTCTTTAGAAATCCTGAGCTCATTCTGAGCTTTACCTTTTCTACCCCTCCCCCCGCGACTGGTGAAAAGTACTGACTAATTTTCTGTATTTCTCTTTGGTGAATTTCACCTTCTTCCATCTCTTGCACATGTCTCTTTTAAGTTCAGCTCACCTGGAAGTTTTTTGTACCTCCACCATGGTTTCCTTAAAAATTTCCCACTTTTCTTACTTTGTTTGCAACTGTGCTTTCAATATCCTCCCTTTAAGAAAAACCCAAGCATCATGAACTCTCTTCCCTTCAAACATTTCTGATCATAGGATCTCATCCTGTATTTCCTCAAGGCTATCAAAATTAGTTGTCATGAAATCCAGAATGCATGTCTGATTATCCAGCTTCCCCTTTCCTCTGTACTACAATCCCAAGAGGTCATGGTCATTCCAAACCAAAGAGCCCACTATTTCCATCCTATTGACAAGTTCATCTCTGTTGGTTATGGTGAAATTGAAAATAGATGATCCACTTGTTGGGTCCTCTACCTTCTGTACAATGCAATTACAAGGCTGGTGAGGAATTTGTTGGACATTACATTATTGGCAGAGTTTGACTTCTAAAAAATATTCGGGTGACTGAAGTGTCCCATTATTACTACATTTCTCATTTTTGAATGTTTGGCTATTTGTTTTAGAATGCATCATACAAATCTTCAGTCAAGTTTGGAAACCTATAGTAGACCCCAAAATGAGGTCACTGTTGTTTCTCTCCCCTTTAATTTTTACCCAAAAGCTGTCAACCTGTGTTGGATTTTCTCACAGGTATAAACAGCCTTGACAAATAATGCTACTTTCCACCTTTCCTTTTGGTCTATTTCTTTGCATTAAGTTATACTCTTTGATTACTATACTCTATGTAATTCAGTTTAAATACTCCTAATCAGGTTTGCAAGATGCCTAGCAAATATATTCTTACCAACTGCTATGAGGTGCAATCTCATCTCTTATGAGAAGTCCTTCTTCATGAAAGTACAAAATATGATCCAAGAAGCCAAATATTTCTTGATGCTATCATCTGCAGAGACAGTGGTTCATTACTTCTCCTTCTTCCTGGACCATGTCCTTTAATAGGAAGAAGTGATGAAATAACAACCTGTGCATTCAGGTCCTTTAGCTTCCTCCTGAGAAGCTCAGAGTCACTTGCAATATGTTAAAGGCTACATTTTGCAGTATCATTTTTCCAATGTAGATTAGAAGTAAGGGGAAATTGTCAGTGGGCTTGATGATTCTTGTCAGCCTCTCTGCTACAATGTGAATCTTTGTCCTTGGAGACAGCACATATCTCAAGATATTCTATCAGAGAGCACATCATTGCTTCTGTTTCTTTCAAAAAGGAATAATCTATTATGACCACACATCTCTTCTTCTTCTAGAAACTGAAAGGAGTACTTCCATCCATAGAACCTTCTAAGGTCACCTTCATACCTTCTGAGTGAGGCTACTGTCCCAGCTCTTGTGCCCCATAATTGCTGATTAAGGGGAGAACTTGGAATCAATTGTGTAGCTCTATACTTACAATATGGCTCTTGATAGTTCTGCTTCTGTGTGTCACATTCTTCCAAGTTATCAGCTTACTGTATTTGGGAACTGTCCCCTTCTCCTAGAACCATCCCTTGTGTCTTCCCTTCTTGGAGAGTTTACTCTACTCTTTCCTAAAAAGCTTCATCTTCCCTCATAAATAGAAGTGTGGATTCACAGACCTCAAATTGCTGCACTTTCTCTTCCAAAGGGCAACCAGTTTACACTTGCTTCTTGTATAGACTTACAGATAATCTGACAAGAAAACAAACATGGCACAGATGTTGCAGGTCAATGCAACAACTCTGTATCATCTATGCTTGTTATCTTCTATAGGTGTTAAGGTCAGAGACCCGGGCGGCGAGCCAGCCTGGAGAAGGGAGTGGGAGAGGTAGCAGAGTCCTGCCGGGAGGAGTCAAGCAAGCATTTACTCAAAGGAAGACCATTTACCAAAGCCAGAGCGACAAGTGAAAGCTGTAGTCAGAGTCCCAAAAGCCAGTGGTCAAGAGCCAAGAGATCAATCCAAGGTAACAGGAGCCAGGTGCTGGAAGCAAGGACCAGGCCAGGAACAGGCAAGGGAAGGACTTGTAAGAAGTTTGCCACAAGCAAAAGAAAGCTTCCAGGCAGGCAGTTATACAGCCCAAGGCACAGGTGTGGCTAGTCACTGCTTCTTGAACTTAATCAAGGAAGCCTCCCTTTGCTCAGCTCAGCTTGAGTCTCGGCCTAGTTTGTGGGCTGATTGACACAGGCTCCAAGGCATCTTCAGAATTGGATCCCTGTTGCCCTAAAGGAGCAGGCAGAGGAACATCCGAGCCTGCTTGGTCCATGGCAGCAGTGGGAGCTCTTGAGCTGCAGGACTCATCTCCAGCCAGGGCAACAGGGACCAACAGCTGCTGTTCGTCATCTCCACTCTGAACAACAGGGACCAACAGCTCCTGCTCGTCAGCAGCAGCTCTGACAGGGGCTTCAGTTATCACAATAGGTAGGAGCTTTTCAGGCCTCCCCTCAAGTTGCCCCACAAACATCCAGGGGAAAAAAAAAGGCTGTTTTGGTTGTCCTATCTGCTGAGCTCCAGAAACTGAGGTAGCTGCTATAAAGAGCTAGTGGTTGCTAGCTCCTCCCCCAACCAAGGCAGTTACTCAGGGAGAACACATGGCTGAAAACAAAAACACCCACAGAAGCCTCCAAACAGTGTAGCCAAACAATCAACACTGACTTCAAATATAAGCTCACCTTCTTTTGCCTCCTTATCTCAATTTACATGGTACACTGAAGTACAGGACACCATAAAAAAAATCAGATGTGATATTGATATGCTCCACTGTCAGAAATTAAATCCATCTTGCCTTCCTCTGCCAGCTCAAGGTGGCATATAAGCAGTGTCAGATGCAGTGTTATATCATGTCTAGCATACTGGATTGGGACTACAGCAATTTTCTCCCTTCCATTGACAAATGAATCTGTTGGGGCTTAGTTAAACTTAGTAGTCCTCTCTTCTCCCACACAGCTTTCTCATTTAAGAAAACTAACAAACCAATCCTCCAACTTTTACTAGAGAAGCCAATGCCTACAGGGAAGGAAACTGCACCTAAAGACTGAATTTCCAGAAAGACTCTCTTGGCCTAAATGTAAATTCCAGCTAGTTAATTTTGGTCAGTGCTGGGTAACATGTTGTTACTCTAGCTGACTGTCTCTTTGATTCCGAAATCTTATGTTCTTGGCTGGTTTTTCTCCAGCCACAATGGAAAGATCCTCAGCTGAATATGAACCTAGGTCCCCTGGTCCAGAGGGCACTGAGGATCTGTCCATCCCAGCTGTCCTTGAACTCTCTTTGTGAAGGAGTTAAAGGAGCTCCCACTTTGGGCAAGGAAGGCTGATGGGAATTACATCTACTTTCTTTTCTATTTCTGGTCAGCATCCTTCCTGGTTCCCTGGTTCCTGTTCAAACAGATTCCCTCTCTGCATGCTTGAACTTGGATTGCATTTGATTCTGCCTTCAGGCTATCCTTGCTTGACTCACTGTCTCTTAATGTCCTCATTTATACTATTGCTCTTTCTGTCTGGACCCTGCCAGCTGAGGCTCTCTGCTGTTTGAACTTGGCCCTGGAGTTTCCCCTGCCTAGAACTACACAGATCCTCTGGGGTTGTGGTGCTAAAACCTCACCACTCAAACAGATGGGCTTGAATAGTAAGACAACTTAATACAAGAGAAATTCATGGAACTAAAGTTTCTCATCTGTTTCTTGTCCTTGTAGCCACTTCATAACCCCATAAGCAGTAGGAGGAATATGGGAGAGGGGTGGATTGCTCTAAACCAGGGGTGGGCAATTATTTTTTCCATGGGACCACATGTCCTGATTGGCAGAGCGCTGCTGGAAGCTGCCGGTTGCCATTTTGGGCGCCGCCAAGCACCGCCGAAATTCAGCGGCGTCTGGAACGGTGGATCCGTGTTCTCCGCAGGGACGGAGCTCACGGGTAAGTTCTGCCCCTGCGTGAGCGGCCCCGTTTCGCCCCCCCCCGTGAGGAAAGGGCCTTAGAAAGTATGTTTATTTTGTAATTTCCAATTAGCCTTACACGGGCTGGTCAGAGCCAATCAAAGGGCCGTATGTGGCCCGGGGGCCGTACAATGCCCAGGTCTGCTCTAAACTGATGATCAAAGAGATCTGTATTAGTAACTATGTCTTATTTTTGTAATTTCCTTCAGAAAGTTGCCTGCTTGACACCAGTGTTTCTATAATGTATTTTTCTCTTTTTAGCATGCTCTTTGTTGAATTTTATGATTTATTTTTGTAAACAGTTGAAGGATGATAAATCTTTTAAGCAAACAATAAACAACATTTTTATATGTTAGCCTGCCTTAGGATCCAAACAACCATCTTGCTATCTTTGCTTCCGTCAGGTCCTTGCGAAATATGGGCGCTATTTGACTTTACTCATCACAGTGAGATATACTTCTTGAGCAAATTTTGGTGTAGAAAGGCAAGTTAGAAATCAGCAAATTTAAATAACAATATTTAGAAAATTAATTATTGCCAATTTCAACCTGACATCACTGATACTTGATATTTCTGTAATAGTAGCTGTTTTCACTGAATTTCCTTTTAAAATTCCTTCTGATTAATTTACAGTGGCTCTGAGCTGAGTGGAATTTACTCCAAGATGAGTGTGTACAGGAGTTCAGCCTGAGGCTGACAAAATGTGTCTTGGACATTATAGGTCTCACTGTGATTGCAAATACATGTATAGTTTAACCAAGTATCGTTCATTGTCAACCAGTCTATTAACAAAGTTTATTGAAAGTGACAATTGCATATATTTCTCTGCAGTTAGCAAGATTACTGTTCCAATTTTTATATGCTTCATGTGCTATTTTCTCTTTTCTCCTCTGAAATAAGGATTTTAAGAATGAGGATTTTAAGAATGATCATTGTGACGGCTGCTTACCATGAAATGAGGTTGTGTTAAAATACGTTTAAGTTCTTTTGCATCACTGTTTTCTGGGTAACATGAAATTTCTTCCAATACCTGTGAACCAAAACAACAGATATACCAATGAAACAAATGTTGAAATAAACTCTATTTCTTTCCCTCTTGATCAGTCATGAGTCTTGTAAAATGAATGTTAACTCTACAACAGAAAAGTCTAAGAGAAGCAAACTGTTTAATTACAGCATTATGCTACTCTCTGGACAGATGCAATAGTAGGTTCTTAATTAAATCTCTTACTTCAAGCACATTTTAATTAATTCCAAAGCAAAGCACTTGTTATAAATGTTTTTTTTTTTTAAATCTACTTGCTCCTCTTCTATTTTATCCATTCTCTCAAAGTGTAGCTTGGGGTGACTTGTGAGGTTTCAGTGCTAAGCTAGTATCTTCAGGTTTTCCTCAACTACCTTACATGCTTCAAACTGCTGAGTAGACTGCATTCTTATGACGTGGCATGCCATTAATGGAATTCTCTCCTCAAGGAGACTTCCCCAATATTAACATTGTTATGTTTTTAATACTAGGCATATCTCCCAGGTTCTTAACATTTGTTTCACCCACTGCTATGATACTTCTTCTGTGTTTTTTCTTTTTCTTCTTTTATTTTTATTATAGTAAAAAGTAAGTCGTATATATCCTCACACTGTTGTTACTCCTCCCCATTCTTCACATTCTCATGTATCTAGTTTTGACAAAATTTTTCTGATGGTTTAAAGCAGTCTCTCCTAATGATTTAAACTAAAAATGTTGTGTTAGTGCTTCCTCTGAACTAAGATATCACACCTGGGTTTTAGATTTGATACAAAACCTGCCTTTTCCAACATGGGAACTGAAAAATGTATTTATATTTTAAATTGCAGTTTTGAAGCAGTTTTTCCTAGTATATCTCAGCAGGCTGGGGAAAATTCAGCCTTTTAGAATAATTTAGACTGCTGAAGTAAAATCTTAAGTTCCTACTGAGGACAGAGTAGATCTTAAATAATTTGTTGATAACATTGGTTCATTCTCTCATGGTGCAACTCACTAATGGGTTTAAAAAGGTTGGTTATCTTCCTCTGAGGCTAGAGAGAGCAATGTGACTTCTGTGGGAGTGATCTGACCTCAAGTATTCACTCCTCTGAGGCCGCAGAAGGAGAAAAAAGAGGGGGGGAACTGAGAAGATTGCATGGGCCCAGCAGCCTAGGCTTTGAATCCTAAAAATCCAAAGCCCTCTCAAGCCCAAACCATGTTCACAACTTAGAGTTGGGAGTGGCACAAGTAATTTTACCTGTACTTGAGGGAAAGTGGGCAGGGTGTGCATGGAATAGCTGCAGTCTACAAAGATCATATTAACCTGACAAGACTACATGTTAGGGAGCTGAATCACATTGAATGTGTGTGTCTGAGTTTGAATACCAGAGTTCTGTTAGTGTACCAGCCACCCTGCTGCCTATCAGACTCCTTGGCCAAGCTCATGGAACTGGTCTCACAGCTGGTGCTGCAATTATCCAGACTTTTTGTCTTGGGTGACTTCAACATCCCATTTAAGGTCTGTCAGGTGCAGTTCAGCGATTCATGACAAATACAGGCGTATTCCAACTAGTCTTGGAGCTCATGCATTCAGCAGGTCACACCCTTCATGGTGTTTTCAGTTCCAGGCAGATGGATTTATGGGTGAAGGTGATTAATACCTCCAAGTTGTCAGAGACAGATCATTTTCTGGTGAGAGTTAGCATCACAGCTACTATCTGTCCCTGCAGGGATAGTGGACCTATTAAGATGGTCCACTCTTGAAGGCTCATGGATCCTTCAGGATTCCAGATAATTTTAGAGGGTTTATGGCTGGTATCACCGATCATCTTGTCAAAGCTCTGGTGAACAGATGGAATTAAGACCTGATTAATGCTATTGGCACTGTTGCTCCTGCACACTTTCTCCAACCTGTTACTAATTGGGCTCCTTCGTATACAGAAGACCTCAGAGAGCTGACATAGGAAGGATGACAACTAGAGTACAGATGGCTTACATCTGACAAGACACAATACCGAGAACATCTTTGTTCCTATAAGGTGGCAATATGTGTAGCAAAGAAAGCTTTCTTCTTGGCATGTACTGCAGCTATGAGCTCACATTCAACTTGACTATTCAAGGTGATAAGGGGTCTAACTCAGGCACCTCCCCCCATTCTAATTCTAGAGCATTTTGCAGATCATTGTGATGTTTTTAGCAATAAATTAACAATAATTTCACAGATAAAATTTCTTGGATAAGAGCTGAGTTAGACATCATCATTATAGCAGAAACTGACAATGGGATGTCCAGCAATTCCATGAGAAGGACTACACCGGATCAATTTCAGTTGGTCAGTACCACAGATATGGACAAACTGCTAGAACAAGCAAGGAGGACAACCTTTTTCTTGATCCCTATACTTCTTTGTTGGTTGTACAGGGAGGAGATACTGCGAAATCTCAGCTGGAATGTATTACGAATGCACCTCTCAAGGATGGAAGTTCTCCATCTTGTTTAAAAGAAGCAATAGTTATGACCATTTTTTAAAAAGCCTTCTCTGAACCCCTTGGACTTTAACAACTGTACACCAATATTGAATCTTCTGTTTTGTGGGTAAGGTAATTGAAAGGCCAGTTGCCTTCTAACTCCAGGCAAACTTGGATGATATCAGTTTTCTAAACCCATTTCAAACCAGCTTCAGAGCAGGATGTAGACCTGGAACTGCTATGGTTGCCTTAATGAATTGTTTTTGCCTGAGCATTTTGCCTGAGTGGGTCCCTGTTGGTACTTTTGGAGCTCTCAGTAGTGGTTGATACAAATGACTGTGGTATCCTTCTGGAATGCCTGAGAGGTTTGGGAATCAGGAGCACTGTGTTTCAGTGGTTTTGGTCCTATCGCTTGGGTAGGTTCCAGATAGTGGTGCTTGGGGATAACTGTTTCTCAAAAAAGGAGCTGTTAGAACAGGAGCTGTTAGAACCACCTGTAACTGTGGTTCTTCAAGTGGTCATCAGTGAACTCATACAAATTACATGGCATTTCACGTTACCATTCTATCCCCAATGTTGTTTGACATCTACATGAAACTAGTAGGAGAAATCATCTGGAAATGAAGACATGTGGCAGGGTGTTACCAGTATGCTGATGAATATCCATATATATTTCTCCATATCTTCAAAAACAGTCTCAGCTAAGGATACTGTGTCTACTCTAAAGGAATGCTTGGAGGAAGTAATGGGCTGGATGAGGAAAAACAAACTGAAACTGAATCCAGACAAGACAGAGGTGCTTACTGTCAAAGGTTCTAAGCTGGGTTTCAAGGTGTGTCAAACAGTCTTGGATGGGGCTACACTCTCTCTGAAAGACTATGTTCGCAACTTGGGAGTACTTCTGGATCTGTCACTTCAAATGACAGTTCAGATAGATGCAACAATCAGGAGTACTTACTCAACAATCAAGAATACTTACTATCAGCTTCAGCTGTTACACAAGCTGCGCCCCTTCCTAGAGCTGGAGAACCTAAATATGGTGGTACATGTGCTAGTAACCTGAAGACTGGATTTCTGCAATGTGCTGTACATTGGGCTACCTCTTTATCAAGTTATAAAAACTGAATTAATTCAAAACATGGTAGCCAGATTGGTTACTGATGCATCTAGCAGTGATCATATTACCCAATATTAAAATAACTCTCTACCAGCTGCCAATTAGTTCTCGGCATGATACAAAGCTTTTTAAAGCTCTACATGGTTTGAGTCTAGGTTACCTATGGCCCTGCCTCTGGGGAACATTTACTTCACTCAGCTAGGACTAGGCTGGCAACTATTACCCAGAGGACTTTTTCTTTACCTGTCCCCAAACTGTGGAATGACCTGCCAGAAGAGACCTGACAGCTGGACACACTTTTTAAAACAGCACTGAAGACCAATATCTTCCAGCAGACCTATTCACATGATTTTTAAACTACCAGTTTTTAAATTATTAATGGATTATTTTTAATATCTACACTCTTTTAACTGATTTTATGCTCTTTTAACTGATTATCGTATTTTTAATTGGTGTTGCATGTTTTCACCTAATGTTATGAGCCCATCTTTTGTTGTATTTTAATCTTTTGCTCCTTGCTTCAATTCATGGGGAGAGGTGGGTAAGAAATGAATATTTTAAGTATTAGTATTCTTAAAAGAAAAGTGGGGGATTATTTTTAAGTAATCAGAAGCAGATAAGTAAACACTGCTTTTTCCTCACATCTGTTCTATTTGCAGAAGCTTGACAGGGAGTTGGATATGTTAAAGATCCTAACTTTGGAGCACCAAACTTCAAGGATAGGACTGCACTTTTAATTACATCTTCATTCAGTCGAGGAAGCAAGATGGGAACAAGCACAACAGATTTCAGGCTGTAGTTATGTATACCATAAAGAATCGTGAAATATATCTGAGCTTTGTAAGTCTGAGAAACAGAAAAACAAATGACATGATCATTGGCAGACAATGGTAAAAACACAAGAAAAATCCTTTTCCTTGAAGCAGTTAGACAGAAGGGGAAAAGGGATGATTTTATAAACAAAATAAATAAAATTATACCAGGAATCTTGAGAACATAGGTTTGTTCATAGCTGAGCAGAGGAACCTTGCAGAAAATGAAGAATGAAATACTAGGATCAATGCTGAATACAGAGAATTGGAACTGAATTTAGAGAAACACTATGAGAAAGGTAAGGACAGAAATTCAATAAAGTCAAACATGGACAGAAAATTCAGCCTACATGCACCTCCCAAAGAATGAAAAAGAAAAAAAAATCCTCTTGGAAGAAGAATATGATATGAGAATAGTAAAACTGGAAGGTAATGTACATAGAATACTATGCCAAAAGTTGCTGCTGTTTGGCATTCTTGATTTTTGATCACTGCAGATGGGGTTGAGGAGAACGTCAAAGTACAGAATTGGGCAAGGCCCCCTCCATACCTCACCTACTGGAAAATGGCTGAAACAACATATAAAATAGTAGACTCTCACATATAAAAGAAAATGCTGGTGGGCAAGAACTAGTAGCATTGTATAGGGCAACTTTCAGGTCCATTTACTGGGTCAACTAGTAAATATGATGTATCTCTTGAGTAAGTTGCTGATTCACCCAACCTCAAAATAATGGCCAGCCATAGCACAGAAGTACCAGTTCCTTTTCTCAGAAACTGAGATATAACCACATTACATTACAATTCTAATCAACAAGAGATAACTTCACTCTTTTTGCAGTGAGAGATCGTGTGATGGGACATTCAAGATTATTCAGTGATTTCTATGTTGTGCTTTCATTTCACAATGTGATATTCAATAATTATGAAATGTATTATAGATAGCTAACATACTCATAGAATGGAAAAGGGATGATTTTATGAACAGAATGGAGAATTTATTGGAATTAAGAATCTTGAGAACTAAAGTTCAGCTTGATGTAGCCTCATAAAATGGTGCAAGAGCTGCTGTTTCAGATCATGCTCTGTAGGTCCTGTGGTGATGACAAAATGAATGGGAGGAGAGTGTGTTCTGGATTACTGGTCAGTTGCTTTTACCACTTTATTTAAAAAAAGAAATAATTAAAAGCAACTATTTTAGTTACTTTTGAGAAATGGTGAAGTAAAAAATGCACTTTTAAAACATGTGCCTTCAACAATAACCAGGCATAATATCTAATAACTGACTCAGCTGGAGTTCTACAATGCAATGAGCTAGAATACAGAATACTATATTTTACAGATTTAAAATAGACTTTAAAATATTTACCTCTTTGGCTCTCTGGACAGCATCACTTGGTGGATTCCTGATTTGTGGTGAAGATTTTGTGTTAATTTTGTCATAAAGCTAAAACGGGAAAAACACAAGGTAACATTTTTTTCTTAAAAGTTTGTAATTATTTCTAAAAATGTTTTGTAAGATAATTAAGATATATTAGTCTGAAACATTTTTGCAGGAAACATCAACACACATTATACAAAACATATATCTTTTCTAGCTACATATAAACACTATCTTATCCTAGAATTCAGCCACTTTTTGCCCTCCTGCCATGAACTGAGCAACAGAATACAACAACTATATTAAGCAGCCTAAAGGGATATAATTCATCTCAAATATTCAGTTAACTTCTATGCAACTGGACAATAAAGTAATATTTAAAAACTGCCAAATTTAACAGGGGAAGTATCAAAACTGCAACACTTGACAGAACACCTTTCCTGTCACAAATCTTCCTGCAACAACAATAACAACAACAATAACTACTACTACTACTGACTCAAAGCTTGAAACTTGAAAATAACACCGAGGCATTTCTTCAGGCACCT
The DNA here is from genome assembly GCA_948472985.1 of Iguana delicatissima. Classification (NCBI taxonomy): domain Eukaryota; kingdom Metazoa; phylum Chordata; class Lepidosauria; order Squamata; family Iguanidae; genus Iguana; species Iguana delicatissima. Next base: position 240,060 of record CAOKZL010001826.1, read on the forward strand.
CCTCTGAGGTATCTCAAAGCAGAGGTGTACAACTGCGGCAAGGGCAGGCCCAGTTTTCTGGCTGCAATATGGATTGCCAAAAAAACAAACAAAAAACAAATCCACAAAAACCAACATTATAGAAAAGAATAATGCAGAAGCAGGCAGAAGTTCCCACTCAGTTTTGAAAACCAGAACTTCCTTACGTTAAACAGTGCAGTCCCACCCCAAATAAAAGCGAAACTGCTGCTCCTGGAAGATTCTAGTATAGGCAATTTATACCTCCTTTTTTAAACCAGAAAAAGAACAGTCTGGGGAATTTGGAGGCACTGAAAACATTCTCAGGGCCCACACTGGCTTAGGTGATCAGAAAGGAGAGGGTTCCTGTCACCATGTTCTTAATGCTCAGTACCTAGTCTGATGTCTTTTCTCAGACTAAAGTATTGTGGGCTGGGTAGTATGTAGACTACTTATGCTGCCGAAGCACTAGCAATCTCCGGAGCCATCCAGTCCATAATGACTTTTTCTAAAAAAAGCCACCTCAGAGCAAAGCAGCTCTTCCAGCTCTTCAAAGATCACCAATAATTGGTCCACTGGTGAACATGGCCTGTACCACCATCCTTTATCAGGGAACAGATCTTTCTGAGAGGAAAACTGGTCTATCTCAAGATTTTATACACATAGAATGCCCATTTACAGCTGGGAGTACACATGTCCATGGTCCTCATTGGTTTCTATCAGTTGAAGGAACACTCTAAGGCTTACCACACTCAACATCCTGTTTATCTTACCTTAAACATCTACAACCCAAGACTTTCAAATGCTTGCTTCTGAAGTCTTAAATGGTGCCTAGTGCAACAATATACCCAGCTTTCTGAAGACTTCTCTTGAATGAGGTTGCTTATACTCTGCCATCCCTCCTTACAATCTTTAGATACCATCTATACAGTCAGCCCTCCACTTCTGCAGGGATTAGGAATGCAAGACCCCCATGAAAGTGGAAAAACCACAGATAGAAATCAAAATCTTGAACACTTTTTTTTAAACCTGAGAACACTTCTCCAAGAATCTCTAGCATGATTCTACTGCCAACTTCCTGTGAAAGTTGACCACAGTGTCACAGTGGATGACCTAGCAATGCATTGAGAAGTATTCTTTTGAGGAATCTCTAGGTCCAGCGGAAGTGGACTATAGAGTTGCGCTGCAGGACCTAGAGATTCCTACAGAGAACAAATTTTTCCATGGCAGGGGCAAATACAGTAATATTTTTTTTAAAAAAATAAAATAACCCACAAATAAACAAAACCATGAATGCTGAATCTGCAAAAGTGGAGGGTCGACTATACTAGATTTCTCTCTTGTAGACGCTGAAAAGATTTTGCTGTTCGAAATAATTTTTTTTGCCTATTTTGAACTTTTTTATTTTTTATAATTTTATTATTTAAAAACACAAAACACCAAACATACACTAAACAGAAAAAAAAAGAAAAAAGCAGTCATACAAAGACAACCCAAAATCTACTACACAGTGTAAAACTGAATAATAACCACAAAACAACAAAATTATAAACATTAACCTAGACTAATAAACAAATAACAATGCATAATTTAAAAAGTGGTTCCCACCCGTTACCAACAATCTACAGTAACTCTACAGAAACACTAATAAGATAAATTTACATGTATGCATATGTGTGTGTGTGTGTACATATATATATGCCTATATCTACTTTTTTTCTTAGTTACCCAAATAAAGAAAATGAAATATTTAACATTCATATTAAAATAATTCTGTTTCTTAATTCAACAAGTCTAACCTTATTAATACCTCCTTATTTATTCATTATAGATAGATACATAAATAGAATAGATATATTTGTATGACAACAAATTCAAGTCATCTATAATTTTTTTTAACCTGTTCACATGATATCACAGTAAACAGACATCTAATCATTTAAAAAAGGAAAATAAAAGCTGCAAGTTCAAACCCCAAAATCATCATGTCACTCTCATTTTCTCTTACATAATCAATCAGTAATTTCCACTCCCTTACAAAGTCATCTTCTGTGGAACCTTTTAGTCTAACTGTGAGTTCATCCATTTCCACTATTGTCATCAGTCTATTAAACCATTCAGTTGTTGATGGAATTTCTGTTTTCTTCCAATACTTTGCGTAGGCTTTTGGTCCAACCCCTTGTCAATGCAGGAATCTACCATTAAAGCATCTCTGATAGGCAGCCATTCCACCCTTGCTTAAAAACCTCCATCAGGGACCCATTCTTCCTGCAGAAAGGGATTGCTAAATTTAGAAATCCTGATGTTCCTTTGGGACTCCCCATCCAGACAATCCCACATCCCAAAGTGTCAGGTTGATCCACCTCACTAAATCAATATGCAAAGGCATCTTGTAGCACTTCTGAGCCTGAGAGAAGGAAGTTGGTAGCATAAGCTTTCATAGACTTAAGTCTCCTTCACCAGATGCATGGAGTGAGGTGAGATTTTTCTCTTGAGCTGACCATTTTCACAGGTCCATGGTTAGTGAGGGTGCTGGAGAGGGCCTTCTCAGTGGCTGCTCCAATCTGTGGAACTCTCTGCCACCGAAGATTAGACTGCCCTCCCCAACTCTAGGGGCACAACTTCTGCCCTTGCTCTTGACACTGCTTATGCTAGAAATGCCACTACTCATAAAAATACTGACCTGACACCATCAATCAGGAGTGGGCAACTGTTGGAGGTTAAGTAGTTGCATTTTATTTTCTTCCCAATTTTTGACTCCTGAGGGCCACAAAAACAGCTCTCAGGATGCTCACAGGCCTCATTTTGCTTAGCCCTGACACAAATGGTCCTTCACAGCACAAAGGATTTTGTAAGTGGGGAAAATCTCTCAAATACTGGGGCTATCCTGCTCTGACCATCATCCTTTACTACCTCTTCTCTTGGAAACATTCCATCTAGATGCATAGTTATTGTGCTCACTTCATGTAGTACTCTCTCACTTTCTACACAATCTTTATCACCTAAGGAAGAAAGCATAGTAGGTTGCAACAAGATACAAAGCAAGAATACCCAAGATTACCTGGGGTATATACCACATTAATTTGATGTCTCTGAAGGTTTTTCAAAGATTTCTTCCAAAGATTTTTGATCAATCTGGATTAAAAATGCTAAACATACTGTATTTGCTGGCATATAGGACACACCCATGTATAAGATGCACCCCATTTATACACTAGCAAATACTAGTAGCCAGCGTACAAGACACACCAGCATATAAGACACATCCGATTTTCAAACAGTATTTTTCTGGAGAAAAAAAGTGAGTCTTATACACCAGCAAATATAGTATACTAATGAAACTTTGTCACAGCATCCAGAACAACTTCATCTACTTGAGCATAATTTTGCTCTGTCATGTTAAGTGATATTGAGACGGAATACCAGTTTATTTTTCTGAAGCAAATATGCACCTAGACACTTTTTTTGATGCATCAGTTTGATGCAGCTGCTTTTGCAACATCAAAGTGCTAAAGTACAGGTGCCTGACACATTTTGTTTAATCATCTCAGAAAGCTTTCTAATGTTCCGGCATCCAGTGAAATACTGAAACATGGAAACATATTATTTCTCAACAAGCTTCTTCAAGTTGTTGTCAATTCTGACAAAAACTATATATACCCTAAAAGAGTATAAACACCTTTTCTATTCAGAGAAGACCTCATTTGAAGAATCACCTTAACATTACCATTAACAGGCTGAAGTCCTTCACTAGTAACTCTGTGACCGACATCTATGGCTGCAGGCCATTTGAAGGACTGCATCTCTCTTAATGAACCCATTAAAGCTCCAATATCATCCTAGAGAGGCCCTTTCTCTCTGTCCCACCATCTTCTCTGGCTTTTTTGGTGGGAACAAGGGAGAGGGCCTTCTCAGTGACTGCTCCCAGACTTTCGAACTCCCTCCCTAAGGAGGTCAAAACCGCCCATCTTTGCTCTCCTTTCTGTCAGCAAGTTGACATTTTTGTGTCATCAGGTCTATGGAAACTGATTGAGGTGGACTTTTAATGTTATGCAGTGCTGTTTTTAAGGTTTATAAGTTGTTTTCAAATTAACTTTAATGTTTTTAATGTTTAATGTTCTTAAAATTTTTACATTTATGCTTCCATTGAAGCTTTTGTGTAGTTATGATCTGTTTTCCTTTTAAATATGTTGTCAGCTGCCTTGAGTCTCATTATCGAGAGAAAGGTGGGATATATAATGATAATGATGATGATGATGTTACTAATACTAATACTAATACTAATACTATCATCTTACTGAATTGACTCTAAACTGAATCTTGATGCTCAGTAATATGATCATAGTAGCAGAGACGGTTGAGCAACATGATCAGATTTGACAACAAACAGCATGTACTAAGAACAGTACATGCTGCTTGTTGTCAAATCTGATCATGCTGCTCAACTGTCACTGCTGCTATGATCATATTACTAACCATCATATGCATACATTTTATGTGTCCAAGTTTTTTAATTCTTTGTTGAAAAACTTAAGCCCAAATTGGCAGATAATGAAAACAACACTTTACCCAGGGTATATTAAATGTGCACAATCATGATGCAAATTTATCTAATTTTATCTGCCAATAACCACATTTCACATCTACAACTGTAATTCTTTTTCCAGCTAAGTGATTCAAACCTTCCTGTACAAGATAGCATAATGATACCTTTGGATGATGTTGGTTCAAATCATATATGTAGATTTTTATTTTGTGATGACAATACTATTCATCCAATCTGTAGTGCCTGTAACTTTAAATATCACTCCTGTACTTTCTCTCTGACACAAACTAGACACAAGTACTACAAAAGCTGTCTCTGATATCCAGGAGCCATAGGAACAACTGCCAGATCAAACTAACTTACCCAGCTCTTGAAAAACATCAGAATACATGGCAAAGAACAGGTTGCTTACCTGTAACTCTGGTTCTTCAAGTGGTCATCTGTGTCCTAACACAATGGGAATCTTTGCGCATGCGCAGTAGCTTTTCAGAAAGCTCCAGAGCTGAGCAGCTTGGTGGGAACCCCTTCCCCATCCAGTACTGAGCATGTTCAGTCCTGCCAAGCTAACGGTCTCCCCCCAGTTTTGAACTGTCTGGGCAACCCATTTGGAAAAACGCTGAGTGGATACCTTATGACCCTTCTGGCACCCACCAAAGCAGACAAAAAGGTGGAGAGTCTGACAGAAGGTCGAGGTCTGCTGCAGGTAAAAGGCAAGGGCACAGTGAACATTGAGCGAGTGAAGGGAGCACTTGAGAGGTGAGGCAGGATCAGGACAGAAGGTAGGCAGAATCAAATCCTGGAAGTCTGAGATGACTTTGGGAAGAAAAGACAGGTCTGGACACAGGACTACCTTGTCTCGATGAACCTGGAATGGTTCATCAGAACGCAGCGTGGTCAGTTCTCTTGCCCGTCTGGCTGAAGTAACAGCGACCAAGAACGACATCTTCATGGCAAGGAGACGGTCATCAGACACGGCCATCAGTTCAAAGGGATGGTGCATAAGCTGAGAAAGGACAAGCAATAGCCACCATGGAGGAAGCAGTGGGGAGATAGGAGGGTAGAGGTGTTGCAGATCTTTAAGGAATTGCTTGACTGTAGTGTTTTGCAAAAAAGCTGAGGAAGGAGAACCACATGGCTGATAAGCCACAATCGCAGAAAAATAACTCTTCAAAGAGGAAAAGGCAAGGCCCTGCTCCCGCAATGTCAAGAAGAAGTGAAGCACCATTGACAGGGAGGTCAGAGAAGAGGCCTCATTATGGGAGTCCACAAAGGCCATGAACTTCTGCCACTTGTAGTCGTAGGATCTACGAGTCGAGTCCTTCCTCGCAGCCATGAGGACAGCTTGGATAGTGGGAGAGTCTAGAACATTATCCTCCATACGTGGAGGCGGAGGAGAGGGAGGTCCAGATGCAGCACGCGACCATCCGAGTGAGAAAGGAGGTCCGGTGTGCTCTGAAGTCTCATGTTGCAGCCCCTGGCGATGGCGAGAAGGGGACTGAACCAATGTTGCCTCGTCCAATACAGGGCAATGAGGATGGCGTCTGCCCTGTCTGCTGTGATCTTGGCGACCACTTGACCCAAGAAAGAAAACAGTGGGAAGATGTAAAGGAAGTCCCCGCTCCAAGGGAACTGGAATGCATCCCCGAGAGAGCCAGGGCCCAGGCTGGCTCTCGAGCAATAACAGGGACATTTCCTGTTCTGTTTGGTCACAAAGAGATCAATGGTTGGAGTGCCCCACTGGGACACTATCCGTCGGAAGGCATCGTCAGAGAGGGACCACTCGTGGTGGCACGCTGTGTGCCTACTCAGTGTGTCCGCTGTCACGTTGTCCCATCCCGCTAGGTGAACCGCAACGGGATGTATTCGCAGCAGAATGCACCAGTCCCAGATGCGTAGAGCCAGATGAAGCAAGGTGGAGGAGTGCCTCCTTTTTGGTTCACGTAGCACACAGTTGTCGTGTTGTCTGACAGAATCTGAATAGTCCATCTGACAACGAGGTTCTGAAAGGCCTGAGGAGCTTTGAGGATTGCCAAGAGCTCCAACACATTAATATCGAGACGCAACTCCAGGCCGGCCAGTGGCCTTGGACCACGAAGCTGTGACAGTGAGCTCCCCAATTGAGGAGGGACGCGTTGGTCGTAATGGCAAGTGTTAGGCGGGGCTCGACAAACGGCATTCCTGACAAGAGATGATGTGGGGATAGCCACCAATGAAGAGAGTCCGGTACTGGGCGAGGGACCCACACAACCCGGCGTTAATTGTCGAGAAGAGGATCGAAGTGCTGGAGAAATCAGTGTTGCAGGGGGTGAGCCTGGAAGTGAGACAAGTAGGTGACCACCGTAGTGGCTACCATTTAGCTGAGGAGCTGTTGGATCCCGCAGGCAGAAATGGATGGATTGTGCAGGATGGTGGCCATGGTTTGCCACAGGGTCTGAGCATACTTCACTGGTAGAAAGGCCCTGGTGCAAGTGGAGTCCAGAGCGGCCCCAATGAAGTCCAGTGTGCATGAAGGTTCCAAGTGGGATTTCTTGGGATTCACCCTGAGGCCAAGATTGGAAAGGAGGAAGAGGGCAATGTGAATGTCCTTGTACAGCTTCCGTTTGCAAGATGCTACCAATAACCAATCGTCCAGATAGGGGTACACCATAACACGCTTCATACGGAGGTAAGACACCACAGGAGCTAGGCACTTGGTAAATAGATCCTGGGAGTGGTGGACAGGCCGATGGCAGGACCTTGTATTGGTAACAGACACCATCAACTGCAAACCAGAGGTACCTCCTGTGTTGGGGGTGAACAGTAATGTGGAAATAGGCGTCTTGTAGGTCGATGGACGTGAAACAATCCCAATGCCTCAGGAAAGGCAGAATGGAGGGCAGGGTGATCATCTTGAATTTCTGGGGGGAGGTGAAGGAGTTCACCCCTTGGAGGTCTAGGATGAGTTGGAGAGTGCCATTCGATTTGGGTACTGTGAAATACCGGGAAAAGAAGCTGGTGGACTTGGCCGAGGGTGGCAGCTGCTCTATGGCCCCTTTGAGGAGGAGGGTCTCGACCTCCTCAAGAGGAGCTGAACTGGCAGGAGTAGAATGGAAGACACCGAGAGGAGGAGTATCTCAAAACTTATGGCGTAGCCAAGATGGACGATGGTCAGAATCCAGGAGTTGGAAGTGATTTGCGCCAGGTGTTGAAGTGGTGAGCCAGTCCTGGGGTTTTGAATAGGTGGTCGGGTAGATGAAATAGAGGTAGAGGTGGCGACCTGCAGGGGGAGTCAAAAACATGACTTGGCAGTCGAAGAAGATTTCTTGGAAGATGGTTGATGACATCTGAAGGAGCAGTGGGAAGAAGCTGGCAAAGATGATTGGTGAGATGTGCGATGAGGAGAGCGTGACCTACAGGAGAAGGGGCACCTCCATGAAGAACGGGATGAAGACGGCCTTCTAGGTTGAGCCGTTGGGTGAAGGCCATCTTTTTAGCTCTCAGATGAGCTTTTATAAGATGGTCCATAGCATCATCTATAGTCGCATGGAAGAGTCCTTGGTCGTCAAAGGGCAGGTCCTCAATCCTTTTTCTACTATCCTTGGTCAATCCAGCAGACCAAAGCCACGCAAACCACCATCACCTGCACTGCGCCCTCAACAGCATGTCGGGAAGACAAGAGTTGTTGACTAGACAAGGTGACAGGCTCATTATAAAATTGGATGGCAGTCGCTCTATGGTCATCCGGCAAGTGAGAAAGCAGGGGGAAGAACCTGTCCCCCAAATATTACATTGATAAGCCACCAGGCAAGTCAAGTGTTAGAGATCTGGGCGATCAACGAAGAGGCGGAGTAGAAGTGACGAAGCCGAAGCTGTCTAAATGGCGGCCCTCTTGATCAGGTGGAGTCATGTGGGCCCTTTTGCCCCCTTTCATTTGGGAGGACTCAACGATGATTGAATTAGGAGTTGGGTGGCTGAACAAAAAATCAACATCCTTTTTCTGGGTACGGTAAAAATGTTCCAGGAGGTGAGGGATCAGTTGGAGCAATGCTGGCTGTGCCCAAGGATGTTTCAAAACCTCCTGCAGGATGGGAAGGAACGGAATTGGAGCCATTGGAGGCCAAGTGTCAACATAGTGGAACACCAGGTCCTGTACTGTAGGAGTGGGACCAGAAATGTCAAGGCCTAAGGTGTTGGCCATTCTGACTAAGATGTCAGAAAACTGCTTGATGTCCTCAGGAGCTGAATCAGGATTCGGGTCCCCAAACGCTACAGGTGGAGAGGTATGGGATTGAGGTGTAACGTCAGTTGAATCACCGTCAGAATCATAAGAACCAGAAGAAGGAGACGATGATCGAGGGGATCGAGAATGATGAGGTCGAGTGGCTCCCGTTGCAGGAAGAACAGCCAGTGGAATGAGGGTGGAGACTGTTAGAACAGCTGGAGCCGGTACCGAGGCCGGAGTCTGTACTGGGACTAAGGTCAGGATCTGAACCGGTACCAAGGTCGGTGCCGATGAAATGGGTAAAATGGTTGGGATTGGTGCAACGATGGACTGCGTTGATAATGGGGCCAACAGAGATGTTGGCAGAGTGGACGCAGGGTGAGTATCTGGCGGAGGCTGGGACACAATCGCTGTCACTCGAGGAGGTGAAACACCCCGATGATGAGGCAATCGATCTCGGGACCGATGATGAGACCGAGATGGTGAACGCCAGTATTAAGCCAATCAGGACCAAGAACAGGATCTGAAGCCGCAATACCAACAGGAGCATCGGTAATGAGATCGTGGAGGAGATTGTGACAGGGAGCATGAACGCTGAGGGCGATAAGGAGACGCGACAAATGCCGGGATGGTAACAGTCACAACAGGCAGGCGAATATGAGTGGTAGGAGCCAGGTTGCTCTCTCCAAAGGTGCTCGTGATCATACCGGGCAATATATGAGGCCGATGAGAAAGGCAAATTGACTCTCGCTAGTGAAGGCTCATATGCAGTTCGGTAGCTGTAGCCACAACAACATAGAGATCCACCCCTTTCATTGCGTCCTGGAGAACGGGCCACACTAACTCTAAGCCAGTCTCGGGAAGTAGCCCAAGGAGTGTCCGAAACAGGTGGACAGTCTAAGTTGGGATGGTCAGAAGAGAGGGCTGGAGGAAGTGGAGTCTCTGGACATCTATCTCCAGTCTGGCCTGATGTAACCGGCAAAGAGGCCAGTGGCAAAGGCCAACGGTCCAACTCGGATGCGAGATCCACCGTAGCCGGGACGGACAGCACAGGGAGCTTGGCAGCATCTCGCAGCAGGGAAAGGACAGGAGCATCATCCTCTTCAACAGTAGACGTTGCAGGTTTCATCAGAGGAGGTGTTGGCAAGGGACCATGAGAAGAAGGTTGATTAGCCGACGGACGGGCACTGGGAGAAGGAGAGCAATGCTTCTCAATCTTCTTTTTCTCCTTATTGGAGGAAACAGAAGGGTGGTGCGAGGAAGCCCGTTTACGCTCTGTCAAGGTAGGGACCTTGTGAGGCTGCAAAACAGGAGCCTGCTGCAAGCTAGAGGTGGCATCTCCAGTGGAAGACGGGACAGTAGGCATCCTGGAGAGCTCTGGAATTCTTGCTAAGGAAGATATAGGTGGTAAGGTCGGCAAGGTCAGAGTCGGTACTGGTATCGAGGTTGCTGATAACGAGGGCCAGTTGTTACCGATAATTTTGGGACTGAGGCAGAGGATGTCGTGGAGGGTGCTGATACCGAAATGGTGGAAAGAGCAGTACTGGATGCTGCCTGCTCCTTGAGGTGAAGGGCTTGCTCCCAACAGTAGGATTTTAACTGAGAAGCTCTATTCTTCAGGGTCTGGGAGGTAAAATCCTTACAAATGGAACAGGCCTGAATGTTATGGCCCTCCTCGAGGCAGAACAAACACTCAGGGTAGACATCTGAAAGAGAAACCTTGTGACCGCAAGACATGCAGAACTGAAACAAAGATCACATAAGAAGGGGGAAGAATTCTTACAATTTTTTGTTATAAAGAGACCAAAAACGAGGTGAAAGAATGAAGAAGAAACCAAGAATTAGGAGAATTGCTCAGTAACAAAGCCTTCTGGGCTACTAACAGGTTGGCGGACGAAAAAAACTGAAGAGAGACCGTTAGCTTGGCGGACTGAGCATGCTCAGTACTGGATGGGGGAGGGGTTCCCACCAAGCTGCTCAGCTCTGGAACTTTCCGAAAAGCTACTGTGCATGCATGAAGATTCCCACTGTGTGAGGCACAGAGACGAAGAAGAATAACTGTTTCTGTGTTGGATGCTGAAGTAGGTGTACACTATCAATCTGATGAACTAAATCCACCATCTCATAGGCTGGTCTATGAGATTCTGGATGGAATTGCTTAACAACAGTCAGTTACATAAAACAGCAGTATATCTTTGCAGTAGAAATTTTAAAAGAAAAAGTTCCCAAAAGTTGTGTCTTTGTTCTTCTATAAGTCAGAGCAGTAACATCACCTTCAGTCATCATCTAGAGCAAGCCATTTGCCTCGGCTCCTATACATAAGTTAAACTTTACCAAACATCCTTATAAAGTAATACAAGTACACTGCTCAACTTTTTTAAAAATCTCACCAACGTATTTTGACTGCTTTTGTCTAGAGTAAGGTCAGATTCTTCAAAACATTACCATTATCATTATCAAAACTTCAAAACATTATCAAATCTATGTAGAATATGATATAGTGAATAAAGTGAATATAATAAAAGTCAAACATAGGGCCTTCAGATCATTAAATACTCTTCAGGTGTATTGAAAGGAGATCAGCTGCAAAGAGATAATACACTGCCTGTTACATTCACTGAGGCCTGAAAATAGCCAGTGATGCTCTCCAGAATAGTAGCAGGGAGCCTGTCAGTGGAGGATTCATTGTCCCTCTTTGTTGCCCAAGTTAGGTGGCTTACATAGCATAGTGTGAAGACTGGCGTTGGGTTTATAGATAACCTAATATTACCTTTTTGTAATCGTGTTGCAGCATGTGTAGCAATGGTATCTTCTTCAGAAGCTTGATTTGCCATGTGAGTATTATAGCTACTGACGAAGTCATAAAGGAATGCGCAGTTACTGATATACTTCCTAAGGAATCTTTTTGCTAAGAGTCTCATAAATTTGATCAGGAAGGCTTTAAATTGAGTTATGTTGGGGAGAGAGACAGTTTTCTTGAGGGCAGGAGTTCATTATGTGCTGGAAATAATAGGCCAGACATCATAAGAAAGAACTGGGTGAACAGTACAAGAACCCAATAGTGGGAAGGAAAAAAAAAAGCAGCTAGGAGGAATGACTCATGGTCTTGGGTATCTCTCCATGAAGGCATGGAGCATGGGAAATAAGAGGAACCTGATCTCTTAACACAGCAAAGCAAATATAAAAGGTATCACTGAAACCTGGTGAAATGAGCCCCATGACTGGAATGTAGTAATAGAATAGCCCCTTCCACATCTGTGAGGGTTTGGGGCAGAGAACCCTCACGAAAATGGAAAAATCATGAATAACCCCCCGCTGCGATCCTCCTCCTATTCCCTTCCAGGGTTCTTGCGCAGGAGCCTTCTTTGTCCATGCCCAGGCCAGAGCAAGAGAGTGAGAAGGGGGAAGCTTCCAAAGGAGAGAAGGAAGGAGCGTGTGTGCCCTCCCAATCACTTTACCTTTTGCCTGGGGGCAAGTTCTCAGCACGGGGAAGAGGCAAGGCAATGGGAGGGAGAGCTCAATGGGCACAGGGAAAGTGTGTGCACACATCTTCTGCCATCCCATTGCCTTTCCTTTTGCCTTGTGCAAGTTCTCAATGTATGTCACAACAAAATGGGAGGGGAGACCTCCCTAGGGCACAGGGAAAGCACACATGTTTTCTGTCACCCCACTGCCTTTCCTTTTGCCTTGCACGAGTTCTTAGCATGGAGCAGAGGCAAGGAAATGGGAGGAGAGAGCTCCATAGGGCACAAGAAAAGTGTGCATGTGTGTGTCTTCTGCCACCCCATTGCTTTTCCTTTTGAAAGAGTTGTACTGGACTGCAATTAGTATATGTCCAATTCAAGGTGTCTGTTTTCATGACTACCACTTATAGAACCTTCTAAAATATAATAGGTCAGTGCTGTTTCCTGATCTCCACATGTGGCTCATTCTTGTATCAGGTACTTTACCAGGTTCCAACCTTTAAAATCTTAAGGTTGTTTGATTTTGAAAACTATATATTTTTAAACAACAAAAAAAAATACTCACATCTAGTAGCGTATGAAGATGCTGATCCTGGAAAACACTATGTAGAAAATCTAAGTCTTTTTCACTGCAATCTGTAAGCGCATGGATTTCCTCTAGGCTATCCAGCACCTGTGAGACTGCTCCTATAGTCAAGCAGACAAATAAGAACCACTTAGAAAAAGACTAAGGTAAAGCAGAATAAGAACATTTCACTTTACTCACTGTGAATAAAATAAGATTAAAAAGCTATAATGTTCAGGAGGTAATTATTATCTGAATATTAAAAACATAACATGCATATTTTCCTGCTTCCTATTTTAGAACTTTAGAACACAAAATACTCTCAAAAATGTAGCAGAGGCTTAACACCACCACTTTCTGTACAAAAATATTATATCAGTATGAAGTATCTAAATCTGCTTCTACTTTAATCAAAGTTCATTCTGAAGTCATCAATATGATGTGACAAAAACAATGACAGTCTTACATTAGTCTTAGAGTTACAGTCTGAATGTTGAGCAGGCAAAAAGAATGCTATGGTCTTAGAGATTCCACTTAATCCAAAACCCTATTTTGCTTTTGCTGCTATGAGTGGTTTCCCCACCCACTGCAACTTTGCAGGGCTTTTTGTTGCTTTTGTTGCTGCTGCTGCTGCTTTGAAATAACCCTTCAATTGTGAGGAATAGGAAAAATAAAGTTAGATGTGCTCTAAAGTACATTACATTCCGTGATAAACTTCATTCCATATTTGGGAACTAACACCTCTAGATCCAAGTTCACATAGTGAAGTATACTATTCATAAAACAAATCATACACATACCATAAATCCAATCTACAACAGAAATTTTTGGAGTTGCTGCCGCACTCTCTTTAAAAACCAGACTGATATCCAACAAAGAAGACAGACTACAATTTTTGTTGTTGTTGTTATTTATAGAATTCCTCAGATTGTCCAAAGCAAGGACAGCCTAGAGAAAATGATGTGTCCAGTTACAAGGATATCTGATGTAACCTATAATCTGAACTTGGAAGTATGTAAGTGTGTTGTTCCTTGTTATAAGATGGTAAAATTTGTATCTATATCTTTATCTTTGTTCTAATATAGCTCCTGAAGGTGGCCAGTTAATTTATAAACAGACTAAAACATGTTGGGCTTTTTAAAGAATAAACTTAAACCATCCATAAGCATGTGGAGTCTAATCTCCTTTTTTTAAATACTGATTTATTACATGTGCTTTCAAGTACTTGTTTGTAACCTTGACTTAAATCAACTTGGCTTGAGGCAAAATACCTTAGTTCCAAATAAGTGTTCTACTTAAATTTCTTCTGGAGTTACTCTCCACAAGCAAAAATGCAAGGCTTTTGTCAAATGAAGAGGAATTTCCAAAGCAGCTTATGAAAGGAACAGAAGTATAACTTTCTAAGGATGGGGGAGGAGTCAATCTGTCATAAGACATATTCTCTTTTCCACTGAAATGAACATAGCCCAAAAAGCTGTCACTATTGGCTTCTCCATCTTTGCTGCTTAACTTGGATCATGAGACAGCATTAAGCAAAGACTATGGGACATCGCTTTTTGCAATCTTTGGGCAAATTCCATCTCATCCTGCTCACTCAGTGCTTTAAATATTTGGTATGTGGGATCCTTCTGTCAGGCTACTTATTTAAATAACTTGACTGTTCCAAACTGTTGCATATTATTCACTAAGGCCAGGTGTAATGCTCTTCCCTCAGAATTACTTTTTGGTAGATTTGCTGGGCTGCCCACTTCCTCAAGGCTTTGTCCTTGCGGGTCACAAGATGTTGAATCAATGTCACATATTTTGCTATCTTATATTTTCTATAGTCAGAGTCGCCATCATTTGATCTCTCCCTTATTGAGCTGTATGCCGGGCCGTTCGGAAAAATTCTATGTAAAAATCCTGTTGGAGGACATATGTCCAAATGTAACCTTATCAGTTGCTAAATTTCTATCAGCTATTAAGATTAGATTGAGAGAGAGAGAAGTATCAAAACTATGTTGGGATACTGGCAATGCACTTTAAAATCAATTTTATTGTTTTAATGAGATGGAATTAATGAACTCCCATTTATATTTTACCTAATAATCCATATTGTCTATGATTTTAACTTATTTCATGTATTTTTATACTATTTTATGCACTTATGGACTATTTTACGCTTTTATATCCTGTTTATAATCTATCCTATTTATATATTTTATATCCATTGGATAGTTGGCTATGTTGGGTCTATGGACCATATTCTTTGGATCCTACTCACTATAGTTTGCTTTTACCTTTTGAGAAAAAAAGTATTTTGTTCTCAAAGCTGTGCTTGGTAGCAGCAATCAGTGCCACATGCTTAGAGTGACTATTTTAAGTCTTGGACAGTGGCAAGTATGTGTGTGAATGAAAATCTAACTTCTATCAGCACAGAAAAGTCTGTCAGAGGGAAAAACGAGAAGACTAGCAATATGAATTCTGAACTCCCTGTTCTATCCTCAGCTGGTAGCAACTGAGAGCACCAGACCAGGCAATTTTTCAGCAAATACCATGTTTATGACTTCACGAACCAACGTGCTCTAAAAACAAAGTAATTTCAAAAGCCTAAAGTCTGTCTGCTTCACAAGGAGACAGCACTGGATTAAATGGATTTATGATTAATCATATATCAGATTCATATTTTTCCACATACCAAGTGTGATTTGGAGATTTGGATCTGCTGTGGCTCATTTTTTTCCTTCTTTCTGTCTGTTTATTCCACTTTCTTATAATGGGAAGTGAACTAGAATTTTTCAGTACATTAGAATCAAGGTAAACTACAGTTCATTTATACTAAGAACTGTCTTCAAATCACAATTTAAAAGTTTGTGCTAACCACAGTTTTTCCAATTGGGCTGTGATGGCGAATTAAATTACTGAAAAGAAGCAAAAATTTGCCTGCATGAGCATGTGTGTGCGCGTATGTGAGGTATACTAAGTTCAAAGCATGTTTCTAATATTCAAACTGTGTTTTCCTGCCACTGATCTCAGAGCAGCATTTACGGGCCACTTTATATGGAGTGCATTACAGCAGTTATTCTCTAGGACTGGGTTGGTCACCACATGGCTCTATGGAATATATGAAGCCCTTCAGAACATTTCTGCCAAGTTTCAGTAGTAGAGGCAAAAAAGCTCTGCTTTCCATTGAAAATAAGAACATATTCCCTATTTTAAAGTAGAATCGTAACTTCTTTAATTGCAATTCTACTTTAAAACAGAAATCTGAAACTTGTCTTGGTTTCAGAAAAAAAATCAGCTTTTTGTGTTGCAGTTCTCCACAGTACAGCCTCCTCTCACAGAAAGTATATTTTTGTTCTAGACTGCAAATGGAACAGAGAACAATCTGCCCATCCGATTTGAAAGAAATGCAGATTCCTCAGTAAGAATGGTGAGCAATATCTGTTTACTAAACAAGTCCAAGAACAACAGGCGATGGTCACAGGTGGTATAAAAACATTATTCAAGACAATCCATCAAAGCATCTCTAGAATATGAAATCTTAAAAGTAAAATAAACCTGCTAAAGCAGTGGTTCTCAACCTGTGGGTCCCCAGATGTTTGTGGACTTCAGCTCCCAGAAGCCCCAGCCACTATGGTCAATGCTCAGAGCTTCTGGGAGCTGAAGTCCAAAAACATCTGGGGACCCACAGGTTAGAACCACTGTGCCAAAGGTTGCACAGTACATCTCTTTCTCCCTCTACCTTTCAATTCTGTAGAGATGGACATTTATAAAAAAATTAACTGGCCTGACAAGTACCCTGTTCTGATTTGCAGTGTCTTCTCTCTCTCTTTTATATGACTGGTGTGTGTGTGTGCATGTATAGTGTAACTACACATACTAAGAAGATTAGATGAAAGATGCCACAGTCAATAATACTCAAATAATTAAATAGCTGCGTAATGCTACTAGTGATAATAACAGAAAATTTCAAGGTGCCACATTTGTTTGTGCCTCTAGGCTAAACACAAAAGAATGTCATTTTAGAAACAAAAAACTGTCATCCTCCTCGCACTATAAAGCATGTGAGACCTCGGTATTCAGCAATGTTAATTGGATGTAGACGTAGCCAGGATATACAGATCTCCCGTTTTCCGTAAGGTCAAGGTGAGCTCCTCCAGTTGTACTATGAAGTGAGAAGGCAAGACATAGGGCTTTACTGAGCCCTCTACCACAAGCAGGTGGTGTACTCTTGTTTGGGAAAGGGCTATTCACTAATATTAATACTGCCTCAAAGTCAGCTTTCCATTAAAAAAATAATTTTGATTACATTTATCTGTTAGGCAGATAACATGTTTCTCTCATTTTAAAACATGCAGGCAGTATTAAAACTAGGATAGCCATAAAGGAGGAAAAAGTAGATTTAAACATGCAAAGCCAAACATAGTAGCTGAGTGCAAAGCTTTAGAGGAAAACAAAGGGATACCTACTTTCTGCAGCTAGAAGTCCTAGCAGGAAGGCAGCATTTGGACAAACAACAAATAGCATGAAGATTTCAACATAAGCATTTATAAAAGCTGCATATGGCATACTAGCTTAGCCACAAAAAAGTCACATAAACTCATTTTTATATCAATAGGTTGTATTTTATACATAACCAAACTGTATAAAATGAGTGCAATATTTTTGCTTCATGTTCAGTATCTGATTTCCCGATAGTTTTGAACTTACACAAGTATAGTGTTTCTGCTATCAATTTTGTTCCCTGAGAATAAGGAAGCACCTGTGCACCAGGTATAGCATACTGCAAATCTGTAGCATAAACAAAGCATAATATCATGGCTTTAACTCTCTGTCAAACTGGGACTGCAATCCTAGGTATGCTTACCTGGAGCAAGAGCAACCACTGAACTTAATGGGCCTTACTTCTGGTAGACATCCATAGGACTGTACTGTTACTCTGCCAGATAGTTCAGTCATTGTTCCAAAGCACTGATTTATTAATTGAAGTAAATATTTCAGTACAAATGAAGAGTTGGTACTTACATGAACAGTCATTCTGGAATGACAGGGGGAACAATCCACTACATATGGGTTTTAATCCTCGTGCCAGCCGATGCAGGAGCTGCCTTTGTTCTAAACCAGTGGTTCTCAACCTGTGGGTCCCCAGATGTTTCTAGACTTCAGCTCCCAGAAGCCCTGAGCATTGACCATAGTGGCTGGGGCTTCTGGGAGCTGAAGTACACAAACATCTGGGGACCCACAGGTTGGGAACCACTGTTCTAAACCGTTTTTCTGTTAAGCTCCAGTCCCGCTCTGGTCAGTTCCTTTCTCTAGCACTTACTATACTTCACATGATACATCAACAACCTATTTCCTCTTTCAAACCTAGTGGTGGGTGTAGATTGTTTCTCCTGTCATCCCAGAATGACTGTTCATGTAAGTACCAACTCTTCATTCTTGGGATGATAGGAGGATCAATCCATTACATATGGGACTTTCCCAAGCTGTATCATGGGCAGGCCACCATCTACAACACTGACTGCAAGCAATGCGACCAAATGCCGCCTAAACAGACTTATATTTATCCAACTTATAATGCCTAATAAAAGTTGTAGGTTCTGCCGCATTCCAGCCTGCCGCATTACAGACATCTTCTAATGAAGATGATGAAGCATATGCCACACTGGTCACCACTGATCTTGTGGAATGTAGCCAAACATTACTACATCTTGGCTTCTTAGCATAATCCTAGCAGAGAAAAATGCAGGCTTTTATCCATTTGGCAATCACTGTTTTGGTAGCCCTCTGGCCCAATGTTCTTCAATGATAAGAAATCAACAAAGCCTCTGATTGCCTAAAACTTTTAGTCCTTTTAATATAAATCTTCACCACTCTTCACACATCCAAGGTGTGCCACTTACATTCTAAAGCGTGAACTGGTCTTGGGCAAAAAGTGGACAAATGAATCTCCCCAACTTTTGTACTAGACGGCACACATTTTGGTAAAAATGTAGGGTCAAAACATAGAGTCAATTTACCTTGTTCAAACTTACACATATTCTTATTAATAGATAATGCTGTTAACTCTGAAACCCTCCTGGCCAAAGTTACAGCCAATAAAAATGCTGATTTGAAAGATAACAATCTCAAGGATGCTTCTCTTAGTGGCTCAAATGGTGCCATTGTCAATGCATTCAACGCTGGTTCAGGTCCCAAGAGGAAAACCTATGAACTGTGGGAAAAGAACTTAAAGTAGCTGTCTTCAAAAATCTCCTTATATGACGGTGTTTTGAATATGGTTCTTCTTCCATATTTAGTACTGCCGATAATGCTGCTACTTGTCTTTTCAATGTTTTAGGACGCGAACCTTTACCTATACCATCTTGTAAGAAAAGCAAAATATGTGACACATTCACTTCTGCAATAGCCAACTCATTAGCATTGCACTATTTTGAAAAGTTTTCCAAGTTCTATCATATATCTTCTGAGTGGACTCTCTGCAGAAGCCAATATAGTCTCTTGACCACCTTATCAGCATAGCCTTGTTCCGCTAAAAAATTCCGTTCAATTTCCATGCTGTCAGACTCAACCATACTGCGTCTGGATATAAAACTGGGCCTTGAGTGAGTAAATCTGTCCTTATTGGTAATCTCCATGGTGGTGCTTGAGCCATCTGCAGCAACATTGGAAACCATGGCCTTCTCAGCCAATATGTTGCTATTAATATCACAGAAGCTCTCTCTACCTGAATTTTGACAAGTACCGTCTGGACAATTTGAATTGGAGGGAAAGCATAGCGCACTCCTGTCGGCCACCTCAGACCGTGAGTCATGTGCTTCTGCACCTCTGCCTCCATCTATGGAAAAATATCTTTTTAACTTGGTATTTCTTCCAGAAGCAAATAAATCCACTTGTAAAGGTCCAAAAATCCTTTCCAAACACTGGAACACTTCTCTGTCGAGGGACCACTCCCTTGGATGTACTAAATTTCTGCTCAAATAATCTGCCTGAATATTCAACTCTCCTTTCACGTGTACAGCCGTTATGGACCTCACATATCTCTCGGCCCATCTGAACATTCTGGTCGATTCTGCCACCATGGGCACCAATGTAGACTACCCTGTTTGCAAATGTATGCCTTGACTGTCATATTGTCTGTGAAAACTTTCACATTTTGATTCTTTATTAATTTCACAAATCTTTGTAGAGCTAACTTCACAGCTTTTAACTCTAGGTAATTTATACTGAACTTCTTGTGCGATGTGGCCCAAGTGCCTTGCACAGAGTAGCGCTCGCAATGAGCACCCCAACTGCATAGACTGGCATCTGTTGTTACATGGATCTTGCTGTGTATTTGAATTGGAACCCCTGTAGCTACGTTCTTTTCCTTCAACCACCAAGTTAATTCCTTTCTCACTTGGTCTGGAATCATTACCTTGTAATGTCTCTTTGCAGATATCGCAAACTGATGACTCAACAGTAGCTTTTGAAGAGGTCTTGCATGAAAACTCCCCCACTGAATTAACTGTATTGTTGAAATAAAAATACCCATTACTTTTGCTAGTTGCACGAGATCCACTGATCTCTGCTCCAACATCTTGCCTATTTCCTGCTTCAGTTTTACTAATCTGTCCCTTGATAGATATATTCTCCCCTCTAAGGTATCTATCTCTGCTCCTAAATGAGTTAAATTTGTTGTTGCCTCCAAAAGACTCTTCTCGAAATTCAGAAGAAATCCAAATTCCCTAACATTTGAATCGTTAATTTTACATCCTTTCTCAATTTCTCTATCGTCTTTGCTTTTAGCAAGATATCGTCTAAATAAGGATATAGCTGCACCTCTCTCACAAGCAGGTGTGCTATCAATGGAATCAACACCTTTGTAAATACCCATGATGCTGATGCCAGGCCGAAAGGCAAGGCTTTGAATGGGAAATGACAATTTGGTAATGAAACCTCAAATACTTCCCGTCTTCTTCCATCATCAGGACATGAAAATATGCCTCCCTGAGATCTACAGATGCTATGAAATCCCCCACAGACAAATTCTCTCTTATTGTCTGTAGAGTTTCCATTTTGAATTTTTGATATTTCACAAATTTGCTGAGGTACTTTAGATTCAACACCGGTCTGTATTTGCCATTGCTCTTGGGTACTACAAAGAAGATTGAATAAACTCCCCAATATTCCTGCTACTTGGGAACCTTCTCTATTGCTCCTATCTCTAACAAATGAAGAATCTCTTGACATACAATATGTTGTTTTTGTCTTTTGACACTGGTGATGGAAGAAATCTGTCTTTTGGCTTGGTGTGAAAACAAATTTTGTACCCCTGAATTACTACAGTTAACACTCACCAGTCTGATGTTATTTGACACCACCTGTCTCTGAAAGAGAGAAGTCATCCTCCCACCGAATGTTGTTGATTGCCAATACTGTGACTTTCCTTGCTTGAGATTATTCCCAAGCTTTCTTTGTCTTTATCTGGAATACTGAAATTGCCTGTTGGACTGTGGTCTCTGTTTATTCCACTGAAACCTACTAGCATGGTATTCAGATACTCTTCCATTGTATCCAATGGCTCTTCCCCCACAAAAGGAGTAATCAGAGCTTCTATAACTCCTCCTATCCACCTTATTTTTCTGTAAAGTGGGCATCACCTGTTTCTTCTCTTTAGTCTCTACTAAGATCTTTTCTAGTGCCTGACTCTAAACAACAATTCTCCCTCAAATGGTACAAAAGCCAAATTATTTCGAGATTTTTGGTCAGCCTCCCAGTGCTTCAACCATAACGATCTTCTAGCTATGGTCAACAAGTTCATATTCCTAGCACCAAAGGCAGCTGAATCATGACCAGCATCCGCAATATACTTCAGAATGCTCTGAATTCTTTCTACAGCTTTGAATAATTCCTGCATACTTAAATCTTGTGTATCCAGTATATCCTGTGTCCAAAGTACAGCAGCTCTAGCAAATATAGAAGTCACTACCGACCCTCTAATTGCTAAAGATGCTGCCTCATGCACTTTCCTCAGAGATGTCTCTGTCCTTCTTTCATCCACTTCTTTTAGTTGTGTGTCCCCCTCGCTGAAGACAATTGCCCCCGACACCAAACTCGCAATCGGGGCATCCACTGGAGGCACTTTAAAAAAATTCAACTTCTTTTTTAACAAATGAATATAACTTTGACTATAAGTGAGAAGTTTTTTAGAATTCCACTGTGAGGACCACTCACTCATAATCACATCCTTAAAAAAAAATCTGGCATAGGAATTTCCATGCCCCATGTCTCCTTTTTTCTAATTACTGAAGCTAACTTACTTTCCTTACTACCATCCTCGACTTCCTGCTCTTTGTAACTACCCAAAACTAAAGTCTGCATAACTCTTTTTAAAAGACTATGGAAATTTCTCTCTCAAACAATCTATCAGACTCCATCTTATCATCCTCTTCATCTTCTGAAGACATAAACTCTTTATCCTCTTCCATATTAATGAAGGCTTCTGGTGATCCATTCTCTTCATCACTCTCCTCTTTCTCATGTTGCAGCCTACCTCTAGATGTCCACTCCTTTACTCCATCCTCAAATCTGACTCTTTATTGGCTTTCTCTTTTCAGCTAAAAATTTCTCCTTATTTCTTAGGCCTTTTAGTTCACTCCCACCTGACCTTTCATCTTGGAGCCAACCTTTTTCTCTTAGCAGATGGTTGTTCATTATCAATTTGATCAATTCATTATTATTTATATGTGGTTGTAAATTCATTTGATTAATTTGATTTGGCATATTGGAGTTTTTTAATAAATTCATCATATTCCATATAGTCATTGGCATTGAAAATCATTTACATTAAAATTCATTTGTGGTATCTGGGCACTTAATAATGTTTGGACCTGTGTCTGAACTGCTTCCCTTATCAATTGATTTATATTTGCACGAAATTCCTCTCTAGGGTATATACTTAAATAAGATGGCACTGTTACATTTCGAGACCTGGGTTGATAATCATGTCTTGTTTCATTCAATTGTTCCTGTCTCTGATTTGGCACACTTGCAAACCAACTCTGTAAACATGTTTTAAACTCAGAGGTCATCTTAATTGGATCCAATGTTGGCTGAGACAACTCGTCTGTGCGCATCTCTGAATCAGAGCAAACTACAGACCTTCCTGCTTCTTTTTGTCCAGACGTTATTGGAGGAGTGAAGCTGCCCATCTGCACTGTCACTCTACCCCTTGCGCTTCCCTCAGAGGTTTCAGGGAGCCAGTTAGAAGCTATCGTCGCCATCTTAGAATTGGTAGTTTCAAGATGGCATTCGGGAGCTGCAATTGTAAGTTTCAGAGTGACCGCTATCTGTTTTGAGTGCTTTTTTCCACCCCCTCTTTCTGATTTTCTCCCCTTTCTTGCCTTTTGTCTGAGGTCCCTTTACCTGCTTCTTTTGTTTCTGACTGTCTGGGGCTCACTGTTTGTGTCCACCAACAATCTTTACCTTGTCTGCCTCACTTTCACTCGAACTCAAAAATGTTTTTCTTAAGTCTGCTCGATTTTCCTCGTCCACGACACTCTGTAATTTTGTCTTATGGATGGAATCACATCTGCCATTGTCTATGACCCGCTGTACCGTTGTTTTCTGGAAGGGATTTAGTTTTTCATCGTCTGAGCCCAGCTGAACAGCGGTACTCCAGATGGAATCGTTTATTAATATTCCCTGGCTAATAACCACTTTCTCCACTATCTGAGATTACTTTTTCCCTACTCTTCTTGAATTCTTCCTCCTTTTCTCAGATTCCTGCTCCATATCTACCATACAAAATAAAGTACTGGAGAGGAACAAAAACACATCTAGCTAGACTGCAGGAGAAATAAAAACTGACTGGAGAGGGACTGGACCTTAACAGAAAAACGGTTTAGAACGAAGATGGCTCCTGCTTTGGTTGGTGCGAGGATCAAAGCCCATATGTAATGGATTGATCCTCCTGTCATCCCGAGAATAGTTTATATACCTTAATCTTAAAATTACGATTAAGGCAAACTAAGGAAAACAGCTAGGAAAACATTATAGCAAACAGATATATTCACTGTTGGCAGAACGTTAGAGCCATTTTGATAGAAATAAAGCATTCTTATTGTATAAAGGCATCTAAAAGAAAGATGAAATGTGATGCATCATGTACTGGTTATAACATATTTTTCAACTGCTCAGCTTTGCGTGACTCTGGTCAGGAAAAAAAATAGGTATTACTGGACTCTATCTACAGATATACAACCTAAAACTGGCACACAAACAAAAGGAATGGAGAAGAATAGGAGGGAAAAAAATCAGGAGATTGTAGGTTACATGTAACCAGAACCCTTCTTTGGAAAAGGTAAAGGAAAAAGGGATGTATGTTCAGGCATGTCTTAAAGACAATATAGATATTTGCAGGAAAAGTAAGCATCTGTATCATGAATAGCTGTAATGGAATGTTTCCATAATAACTGAAAGGTTAAGCTCGTAAGATTTTAGGACTTTTTTGTGGCAATGAAATTAGATTAGCCTATGAATTGGAAATCCTCTGTCATATAAAGTCCCTGATAAAATTATGGGAGATTAGAACAATGAGTAAGTGACAAAACTGAGTGGTAACAAAAGAAACAAAGAAGAATCAGAAGAACTGCAGGAAGTACTGAGCATCTTCTGTCATGATATCTGTTTTGTATTTCAATAGATCTGAATTATGATGATAAAAAACCTAAAAGGTAAAAGACAAGATACCTTCTCTTTTAAATACTTTAAGCCTTCTTTATAACATCCTCAGAATACACTATTACAACCTGTTTGGGTTCTTAACACTCTTCTGTTTACAGCATGCTGTTGACAAACTACCTGTGATCAAGAAACAACAACAACCACCAATTCCTTGCTTAGGATGTTCTACTAAACCTGACTATCAGATATTCCTGCTAACTAAGCTGTCTTTCTTCAAGGCATTAGATCCAACTTAAAGAAAGCAACTAGCTTGTGGTCAGTATATTCAGAAAAATTTCTAGAAATGTCAGGCCACGGAAAAAGTGCTATGGGGTTAGGAGAAAGAAAGGAACTGACATTTTAAGTGGAGAGAAAATAAAGTATATGCAACGTTCAGTCTAATACTGAACACCATGCTCGTGCAACAGAATTTCTTCCCTTTGGGGGAGGTTTTGAGACTACATGGAGGCTATGTGAATTGAGGGCACTGTAACAATTTTCTACTAGCTCTGCCTGAAGAAGCAGTTCCAGCAGTAGAACAATAATCTTGGAATCAGCATTACTGATCAAACCTAAACTTATTTTATTTTTTCAGCAATATAAAATATACAAAGATCAATCAAGGGGTGAAGGGAGGGTGGAAGAAAGGGATCAAAGGCAGAAGATCAGGGCATTTATTTCTAATATTTCCAAATTATATGAAGGATCACTAAAAGATGGCAGGCAACAATTCAGAAGCAAAGAAGGTCCTGTATGCTCCTTTCATGGCAGCACCATTTGTGCAAAAGGATATTTTGGATCAGAACATTCTGTATATCTATAGTACACAGAACAGGAGCATCTTGTATGTTGAAAGTGCGAGGACAATAGTCCAAAACTTGTAGTAAAAAGGGTATTTCATCCCACAAATTGGACTCTTGACTCTCACTTATGCTGGGCACGAGGCCATGTTTTTCCTTTTAAATAATACTACATAGGTACATTCTAGATCTAGCAAGAGAAGATGGCTTTATGAGTGGCTGTTGGCAGGACACGTCTTCTTCACTATTATAGCTGCATTACAGTCTACTTCTCCCACAACCCACTGAAAGGCCTCAAAAGTGAGCAGACTGAAGGAACATCCTGGAGTTAATCACTGTTTGCTCACATAATTTGAGACTGTCAGAAGGTCTTGGGAGCCATGACTGGTGGTGGTGGTGGTGGTGGCGGCGACTGAGTGAAGGAAGAAGGAAGCAGCCTTGGATCAACTGTGTGTCCCAGATCTTATCTCTAATAGATCTGTTGTTGCCCACTTGTAGCTTCCTTCTAGTGAGGTTCTCTGATGTTCTCAGAATTGTAGTAGAGTCACTGGCTAAGTATTCCAGAATTCACTTCCAAAAGAGATATGGAGATGTGTCCTTTTCTTGTTTTGGATTCCCTCCCCTCTCTGGGGAGGGCTGAGAAAAACAGACTATTTGAGTCTGCAGCCCACTGTGGCTTATGTGCTCTCATTTCCTACTGCAGGAGTAGCAAGAGCTGGATAGAAAGAAAGCTTGATCTTTTTTAGTTTTATAACCTGGTCCATTATGTTTGAAATGCACTTCTACAGATAAGTGAAAGAGACACAGTGGAAGTAGAGACTGCTCCAGAGCCCCATTCTCTTGTCCCACCTCATTTTCAGCTCTGAAGCCATAAAAGACAGCGAGAGACCTGGGAGTAAAGGGTCAAGAAAGAGCGAGGCAACACTGGACTGAATGCTGTTGCCTGGTCCTGCCTTGGAAAGATCTATTGCTGTGTACTGGGACCCTCCCCCTCTTTGTTTTGTGAAGGTTTCTAAGCTGTATTGTTGGAGCCACTTTGTCCAAGGGATAAATTTTCAACCAGGATTTGTGGAGAGCGTTTTTCCCCCCAGCCTTTTAGCATGTTTTTTCTCCTTTCCCTTTTTGGAGCGGTTGGGAGAAGTGTTGCTTGGTTTTGCAGCCCTTCTATGTGTTACATCTTTGGTGTGTACAGTGCTTTGTTTTGTTTTTTTAAGTTGCTTTTTGATAATTTTTGGCTAGCAAGGAAACAGCCTAAAGTACAGGAGGAAGAGGAACATTCTGAAAATTCTACTAGTGAACAGTCTGCATTCTCACTGCATTTTCTATAATGCTAGAAGAATAAAAATGATAACATATTGCACAGATGACACTAAGAATCATCACTATTATTGCTATTCTTGTTACTGTTGGCAGCACCGTTTATATAGCATATTTGGATGTTCACAGCATTTCAGTAATCCTTGCAACAAGCTTCTAAAGCAGATCAGTATTGTCCCTATGCTGAGTTCATGGCTGAGATTTTACCAAGGACTTTCCAGCTTATAGATCAGTCTTAGTTACTAAATTGCATTAGACCTCCAGTATAAAATTCTTCCTCACTGCTTTAATATTTTTGAAAGGACTAAAGCGCAACCCAGGAATCCAAAGTACCTCAGTGAAAGTTTTTTCTCTTATACCATATTCATTACTCTATACTGTGTGTCTCAAAAGAAATAACAATAGAAAGGGCAAACATTTTAATTTTAACACATGTTGGTATCTTTAGATAAGGAAGTGAAATCATGCTGATGTTCAGAAAACAAGAGAACAGTTTCAGTTTTAGAACAGGAAAGTAACACTGCAGTATTGCTAGTGGCTTATTTTTTTCCATTAAGAAAAAGGAACAAGTCAAAAGTAATTCGTTTCTAAAGCCCTAAATGAAATGAAAAGACTTCCTGAATAAGGAAAGCATAACATTAAACCTTACAACAATATGAAAATATTTACTACATCCTACAGTTGTGAACACAAGTCAGTAGACTTCTTTATAATCATATGGTCTAATTCTTATAAAATGCAAATACCATAAAGAAATTTTCATGTACCAGAAATCATGCAACACTAAAGTCAGTAATAATGTTGACTGATGTGACAGATTTAGATAATTACACTGAAAATACCTGAGGAGGTAGGGTCTTCAGAAAGTCTGGGAGTTCTTCAGGGGGATCACCATAGAAAGAATTAAATTTGTGACTTGACACTGCTGCTAGTACTGCTCCCTAAATAAATAAACAGTTAAAGTTAAAACTATATTAGTAATTTTCCTTCTTACAGTCTTGATCACAATAACCCTAATCCATCATTACTTTAAGGACAGAGATGGACTAGAAGACCCTACATTTTACTCCCAAGTAAAAATAGGCTGCTTATCTGTAACTGGTGTACAAGCATCTATCCTCACAGAGGCAACTTAGGGAATACACAGATGACCAACAAAACTCAGCCAGCTGCACCTGTTCTTATTTCTTAATGGTCTGTGTGACATCAATCATTTACACACAGATCATTAACTCACTTATACACCTGGAGGACATTACTGGTATCTACAGTAAGACATGCACATGACTCCACCCTCAAAAACTGTCTCTTGCATGAAGGCTTTACAGGAATCTGAGAGCCCACCTACAAATTAGTCAAAAGGAACATCAAGCTGAGCTATCAGAAATCTCGGGTCCTCTATGTGAAAAAGCTGTTTTTTCAAACTGAGGTTGTCCTATTCACGTAGAAGATCAGTGTTATCTCTGTATCTCAGATGTGCAGGGACTGTTATCTGTTCATTCTGCGTAGTGTTATGGAGCTTGCAGAGAAAAGGCAATAATGACATCCTGTGCAAGGTAAATATCAAAAGCACACACTGTCCTTATGCAAAAGAAAACAAGATGCTTTATACCAGTGGTTCTCAACCTGTGGGTCCCCAGATGTTCGTGGACTACAGCTCCCAGAAGCCCCAGCCACTATGGTCAATGTTTAGGGCTTCTGGGAGCTGAAGTCCACGATCATCTGGGGACCCACAGGTTGAGAACCACTACTTTATACTATAAAGCAGGCATATTAGTTAGTATTTTGTATGTAATACATATTTTGACAAACAAATTACACAAGTAACAAATCAGCAAATCTAACCACTTGTGTATCAATAGGGAAGCGAACCAGAGAAAAGCCTTATATCCTGGTAGGGAGCCTAAATAAAGGGGTGTCCAATTTTTAAAAGACTTTTACAGAAAAGTTTTCCCTAACGGCAACAAAAGAGAGAACATTTTAAAAGACTGTTTAAACCAAATTCATGGGACAATGCCCAATTAAGCGACAGTGAAGAAAGAAATCTCTAAGACAAAATAAGAAATTGTACATGAAGGAAAATATATTGGGAAGGGATCACAAAGATCTCTGAAGTGCTTTAACGGAGTGGTCAAAAGAGAACTGAAAGAGCTGTTGCTTAAGGAGTTCACCACAGAAAGTTGCTTCCCCAAGATATGAAAAAATCTTCTAGAAATGCTGAACAATAGTACAGCATAGGCTCACTTGGTCTGGATTCTGTCCCAGATTTGATCTGGTATGTGTGTTTCTGGGGAGGAGCTGCTCTGTGCTGAGGTCAAGACAGACAGAATCACCTCACTGACATTAGTAAGAGAGGGAAACTCCATCAAACTTCTTCCTGTGAAGATTCTAACTGCAGTCCAGTTAGCTATATGCAGGAACAACTTGTTCTTGTTGAGTTTTAAAAAATGTTACTGAAGTAAGTCTGTAAGTCAACTTTTAACCTTGCAAACTGCTTTGCCAACTTTTTGTTGAAAAGCACTACTTAAAATATTTCAGCTAAATAAAATAATAAGTAAATTTCTGAAATATTGATCTAATGCTAGAACTGTACACTTATATTACTTTACTATTGCATTCTCTGTTGCTCATTTTCTGAATTAATTTTTTTCAACAAATAATATTTCTCATTTATATAAGCCAGTAACTGAAAAACTACCTTAAGTCCTATGTTAAAACATTTAAATATAAACAGCTGGCCAGATCTTGGCCAAATTTACCTTCAATTTTCTTCTTGCATTGAATTTCCTCAGCTGTTCTACAGTTTCTGGAAGGTGAATCTTGTATGCATAGCGATCACGTTCCTATGGATAAAATAATGGAAGATATTAATCAAGTTTACGTAATCATGCTATGTATGAGATAACAAGCAAACCATTAGCAAATGTACATATTCAGAACAAAACAAAACAAAAATGTAAGAATTACTTCTTTAGAATCTGACAAACAGCAGGTTTCAGAAAACATTTACTGTTTAATCACTTAGATATACGCATTGTACCGTCTCATACTAACATGCCTTAATCAAGCAGCAAAAGCATTAAAAAGGGTAAAAAAGTCAACAGACAAAATTGAAAATAGAAGCAATAGAAGAACAAAAGAATCCAGATACTCCTGAAAAACATAAGACACAGAGCAGCAACATGGAAGACCTTTAGAAATAAACTGCTTTTTCACTTGTTGCCAGAAGACAAAGACAAACTGAATAAAGATAAATTTGCACATTGCTGACAAGACATTGCAAACTCCTAGATTATCCAAGCAGGAACCACTATTTGGTGCCTTTTGATGACTAGGATCCTGGCTTCTGGGGAAATCTTTCAGGGGCAAGTGAGCATTGGGAATACTGCTGACAACTAGAGTTATATTCTTGATTTTTAATATATTTCTTAAGTTTTTTTTCCTGTATGGGTGTGTGAATTGTTTTAATTGTCTGTTACTATGCCAAATCTCATTAAATTTTATTTGCATCAAAGCCAGTGGGCACTCCACTAAAAACAAATAATATTATACCAGCAATAACCAATCTAAAAGCTTACTATACTAATACAATTTTTTTTTCTAAAACATTGCTCATAGTATACTACTATGCTAATCTTTTTATTTTATTTTTTGCCATTTGTTATGGTTGCTATTTTGAATAATTTAATTTTGTATTTAAACAAATAAAACAAACAAATAAATAAATAAGCACGGCATAACACAAAAGAATGAACAGAAACATGCCGAATTCCAATTACCAAATCATGACAACTTAAATTGATCAGTATCTGGCAGAGAGAGAGAGAGTAATCTCTATTTTTCATGCAGAAAAAATGCATAATGAAAAAAACAGAAGGCTAAGACAAATGCAACATAGGCCATTTCCGCACTAGACTGTTATAGCACTATTATTCTACTTTCAACATCCTATGGAATCCTGGGGTTTGCAAAGGCCTCTCCCTAAACTGCAAACCCCAGGATTCCATAGAATGCTGAAAGTGGAATAATAGCGCTATAACAGTCTAGTGTGGAAATGGCCATAGTGTTTCATATGTTACCAGCTGATCTGTGGAAAAGTGGTCAAGACATAAAAGTTAGTGACTGGCTCAATCACGTTTTATGAACAGTGATTTGAAGGACTTTTGCCCTTTCACAACATGTTGCTCACCTTCAGCCAAGGATGGTTGAGTGCCTCATAAACAGTTATTCTTTCAGCTGGGTCAAGCATAAGCATGCGCCGTACCAGATCTTTGGCACTTTCAGAGATATGGCTCCATTGCCTGGGATTCATCTAGAAAGAAAAGAAAATGTAAATGAAAAGTAAGTCTAGGTACAGAAAAGAGATCTTTATACCCTGCTTTTGGACCTCTTGTTATAGATAGACCTACACACTCAATACTTACTAAAGACTTAAGAATTTTCAGACTGCTCTACAAGTACTACTTTTGCTTGGACTGGACCAGTTGAAGAAATGATTTAGGAAATTCAGTTCCTTCTGGCAGGAAACATAGTACAGCAACACCTGCAGGGATGTATGTTTGCCACCCCTGAACTAAATACTACAAAAAATGCCTGCAATGAAACTGTTCCTTAGGTGTTGAAAAGAAAAAAATAAAATAAAATAAAAAAAATCAAAAAAAAATCTCAGGTCTTTGAGATTTATGATGAAGTGATGTCAGAGTACAGGATTCCTAGAAAATCATCCTGATGTTACTTAGAGAAATGGCATGAGAGTTGGAGTTGATAAGCAATGTCTAGAAAAAATTAAATGTCCTTCAGCAGTTTTTCTTTATTTAAAAGAAAAATAACCAGTTTCATTACATGCATTTGCACAAACATTTAAACTTACTTGCATCATTTCTTAAAAAAAGCCAAACCATATAGAATAGATTTTTTAAAAAACTTGTAGCTTCTTAAGATTTCTTTAAATGTTTGTTTTCCTTTGCTTAATAGATGTCACTCAGTATTGTGGTTTTGTCGCTCCTCTATGAAAATGCAGATAAAAGATTATGAATGTTCTTGAAATACCTAAAGCAACTAAAATGAATTATTAAATAATTTGCTTGCATGATGAATGACATTCATATGTACATTTTTAAACAGAAAACAGAATTATTGCAACATCTGTGACTGGGGCACTCATCTAAACATGCCTTAAAAATAGCATCTCATTACTCAAAGGATCAACTTCCTGAGCAGAATGCTACATCTGCTGATTCCAGCCACAGAAATATACTGTATGTACTTATTAGTATTGCAAAGTCAGTAAAACTAACTAAAAATGAGTTAATTCTGCCCAAAATTACAATAAACAAAATACAATAAACAAAATCATCTTTCAAAGATGATTTAAACTTGTACAAAACTGGAATATATTAATGAGTCTAAAAGCCTTCCATCTCTAATGGTAGGCGGGAGAGTTCTGTTGAAAACTTTGGGTGTTTGAAGTGCACATCTAAAATTTAAAGTGCAAAGGCAGTCACAAAAGAATGATTGAAAACAGTAATGATAGAGGCGTAGAGGCTACACAGATATAATCAGCATTCTTCTCACAGTGAGGACCCTTTCTCTATTTAGTAAACATGATGAGCTCTAATCACCTATCTGTGCTCAGAGGTGAGGAATATTACTTCTGGGAAATGTTTGTCAATTATGGCACATTGAACTCAAATAGGTTTCCTAACTAAATTCCATACAAACTTGTACCTTAAAAGATGAGAATTATAAAGTAAAGGCAACTCAGAAAATCAGATCAGCATCTTCACTGGTTTTATGTGAAAGAACAAGTTCCCAAGTAAAATTTTCCAAACTTCCCTCTAAAACATATATTACAAGCATTTTCAGCAGGTTTTTTCCCTGGAGAAAAGCAACCACTTACCTTGTATTTTCCTTTGATTATGCCTTCAAATAATCTTTCCTTTGTTCCATAAAAAGGCAAACAACCACTGAGCAGAATGAAAAGGATCACTCCACAGCCCCACACATCCACAGGCTTTCCATAAGGCTCTCTTTTTACTACTTCTGGGGCCATAAAATGAGGTGTTCCTACCCGTCCTAAGGAAAAATACAAAAACATATTTCTTTTCTTCCAAGGATGGAATGCCTCAACTTTGGCTGCATGGCATAAAAAACCTAGCTGCACATTTAAATAAACTGTTGAGGAATAAAGAACACCAAAAATGAGAATAAGTTAGTTGTCTCCATTTGGGTACCAAATTTCTTACAAAATCTTTGTCAAGGCAATATGCAGTTTAATCTATATGCTGTAAAACAAAGTAGAACATTTTCTTTATCCCAGTTCCTAACATTTTATTCCATATTCTGGTATTCCGCATAGTCGGATCAAGTAATACAACCCTAGGCAGATGTACATAATATAATTTTTATTGTATTTTTACTGTTGTTCTGAATTCTTGTTGGCACTGTTTTAAAAGGTTTTTAAAATGTATCTAACATGTTTTAATGGTCTGTTGACCGTAATAAAATAACGAATATATAATACCTGTCACTATACTTGCTTGCCTGAGTATTAAGGTTCACATCGCCAGGTGGCCGGGGGGGGGGTGTTCCTCCAACAGTGAGGTCAATACATTATGCAAGGATCAGGGAGAGGATCTTCCCAGCCATAGAACCCCAAATGTGGCATGCCTTCCTTTGGAAACCTGGCTGGCACCAATACTAATTTCATTTGGGTGCCAAGTAAAAACGTGGCTATTTATTAAAGTTTTTGGTCCTCACTTATTTACTTCATATAGTGTGTGCAAGATTTTAAAACTGTTTTAATCCTTTAAGCCTGTTTTAA
Organism: Iguana delicatissima; assembly: GCA_948472985.1. NCBI lineage: Eukaryota > Metazoa > Chordata > Lepidosauria > Squamata > Iguanidae > Iguana > Iguana delicatissima. Next base: position 273,461 of record CAOKZL010001826.1, read on the forward strand.
CTTGTTAATGTATTTAATATGTTTTAGCTTATTTAAATTATTTTTATTATTTTAAACTATTTCAACCCATTAGAACTGATTTTACTTGGTGGAAAGAGGGGGAAATGTTTAGTTAACTGGATGGCATACTTTTATTTTGGCTCAACATAACTTTATCGTAATATAACACAGTAACGTTTTTATCCTAACCTCATTGTAGCACTTATAATTCTAACAACAACAACAACAACAACAACAACAACAACAACAACAACAACAACAACAGGAAGGGCTGGGCTAGACTGGTCTTCAGTGGCTATCAGTGAGTCATTAAAAAAAGTGAATAGGTAGTAACGGTAGGAGAAATCATTGAGAGGATGCATCTTCTCTCCAAAGAGCCACCATGGTGTAGTGGTTTGAGTGTTGGACTATGATTCTGGAGACCAGGGTTTGAATCCCTGCTTAGCTACGGAAACCCACTGGGTGACTTTAGGCAAGTCACACTCGGCCTCAGAGGAAGGCAAAAGCAAATCCTCTCTGAACAAATCTTGCCAAGAAAACCCTGTGATAGGTTACTCTTAGGTTTACTGTAAGTTGTAAAAAACTTGAAGACATGCATCAACAATGTGTTCCTCATATCTGGCGCTTGGATAACCAGAAACAGAAGATAATTAGCCTGCAACCTGATGGTTTTATCAAATTCATATATTCACTTTATTTTATATGCAAATAACTGTCATTCTTGTGGTGAAACTGGCTCACGATCCAACAGTGGGTGTTCTAGCTACCATCCACAGGAAACTAAGGACTGTGGAATAATGGCTATCCTCCTCCTGAAGACAAATCTGCTTTTGGACGGAAGGAAGTAAATTGCTTCTGATTATATCTTTATCCTCAATAAAACAGATTTCCAGAAAATGTAGGAAGAAGTGCTGCTTGTGGGAGAAGAATTCTTTATTTTTCCTCAGTGCCTAGAAGCTGAGTTTGGTTTAGAGGAACAAGGACCAGCTGTAGAAATGCAAATTAACTATACCTCTTTACCTTTGCTGTGCCTCAGGCAAAGGCTTGAAGTGAGTGTTAAGGCAGCAGAAAGTTTCAGAGGGATATTAAGTATGAGAGGCATAACTCTGCCTTTTATTCTCTCATACCAGATTTGAGGGGCCTTTTAGTAAGTTGTTATCTTTATACAAACGAAATCCAGTTTCCTGGATTATAGTCTTTACTACATTCTAGCAGTGTCACTTTCTTGTGCATGGCCCCTCCCCCCGCCAGAACTCATGAGGTAATGGGAAAGCAAAGACATTGCCCCCCTCCAATCCTAGGAACTGAAAGAATCAAGTGAAGCCTCACTCAGCTAGTTTGGAGAGAGTGATAATTGTTTTTTTCCTCCCCAGATCAGTGATAATAAAAGCACATTCAGGCTGCCATAGGAACTAATTTGCTGGTAGAGGAGAAAGGAAGCAATGTTTGTTTATTTTTTCCAAAGCTAACAGAATAAAGCTGACAAATGTGAAGAACAGGTTGCTTACCTGTAACTGTGGTTCTTCGAGTGGTCATCTGTGCCCTCTCACACTGGGAGTTTTCGCGCATGCGCGGTAGTGTTCGGAAGATTCTAGAGCTAAGCAGCTTGGTGGGAACCCCTCCCCCATGCCCATACTGAGCATGCTCAGCCCGCCAAGCCAATATTTTCTCCTCAGTTCTAGAGTCCGCCAGCGTAGGACCTGAAAGAGGGGACGGCTGGGCAGGTGTGTGTGAGGGCACAGATGACCACTCGAAGAACCACAGTTACAGGTAAGCAACCTGTTCTTCTTCTTCGTGGTCTCTGTGCCTCCCACACTGGGAGATTTTGTAGCTTACCAGTGGACGGTGGGTCAGGTCCTAGAGAACGGAAGACGACACTGCACGTTCAAAATGGGCATCTCTCCGGAACCAGCAGTCCAGTCTGTAGTGGCACACAAAGGTCAAGGGTTGAGACCAGGTCGCCACTCGACACAGTTCTTGCAGGTCCACTCCTCGAAGGAGAGCTGCTGAAGAAGCCACGGCTGTAGTGGAGTGGGCATGGAGCAAAGCTGGAAGAGGCTGCTTGGCCAGTTCATATGCCAGGAGGATGGTCTGGGCCACCCATTTGGTTTAAATCTTTTTATTAAAATTCAAATTCACATATTCTGACATTAACATTTCATATTTCTTGATGTCCATTTCAGACATATTCCAACTGCACACTCCAAATGAGGGAAAGTATATTATAATATAACTTCCCCCTCTACCCCTACTTAACATTGTCCTTTAGTACCTATACCTATTAACCCATCTCAATTCAATCTCCCATCTCGCTACTTTAACATAATAAAAAACAAACAAACAAAAAACCTTCCCTTATTTTCTTATTCCCTACATTGGTTGGTTCTTTCATAGATCTTCCAGTCCAACAATATCTTGCACATCCCAACAATTTACTCTGTTTTCATCTGACTATACCTAATTCGCTAAATCAACTATTTCAAGCCTTCGGTTCTCTTATCTTCTATATTATCAGTTTCTGCATCCTAAATCCTTCTGATGGGCCACCCATTTGGAGCACCTCTGGGTGGACACCTTGTGGCCCTTCCGATGACCACCATAGCAGACAAACAGGTGGAGAGTCTGACGAAAGGGCACAGTCTGATGGGTGTAGAAGGCCAAGGCCCAACGAGCATCAAGGGAGTGAAGAGAGCGCTCCAGAGGCATAGTTGGGTCCAGATAATAGGTAGGCAGGATAATGTCCTGGTTAAGGTGGAAATGGGACACCACCTTGGGCAAGAAGGAGATGTCCGGCTGAAGGACTACTTTGTCTC